>JAMXBD010000396.1:0-142500 GCA_024138025.1 Combretum micranthum | reverse complement strand
TACATCAGAGACTACACCTACAACCTTGTAAAAAATGCAAAATACGAACAACAAGTTCCAGATTTAATTTTTCTTTATGGATTCGTTATTTTGAAGACCCAACTCCAAAGTTGAGTGTATTTGGGAAATACATTCAATTATGTTCCACTAAGTTGGTTCAAATATCTATGGGGATTCAAGTTTTTGTGGATTAAAGTTTATTCTTGGAAATTGATGTTTTTGATAGCAAGGAAAATCACGTGATCTACAAAAAAAGATTTTTCTATAGGTTATTCAATTTTTCATTTGGAAATATAGAAGACACGATCCAGCTATGCAAGGAATTTGTCTGATGAATATTTTGTCCATACAAAGAATTCAAAAATTATAGAAGATACGATCCTATTTTCATGTGAACAGTACAAGGAGTTACAATTTGTCAACAATGTTTCAAATCAAATTAAACAATTCAAGATTATGATTATCATATCAGTTGTTGGGTACTCAACCTTATCTATGATTGGAGCAAAATACGAGATAATAACAACAAGATAACAACTCATTCAAATTTTGCAATTGAAGAAGACTAAGAAAGCTGATCCTATTCTAAAATCACGCACAATATCAGGAACCAAGCTTATCCACTTCAAGTCCTAGCCGTTACAAGTAACAAGGATAAGTATACACTTCCAAAACAGAAGAGAAAAATACAACAATGCGAAAAACAAAGAATACGAATTTCCTTCTTCATTTGTGCAAATTACTGTCATTTTATTTTGTTCAAAATTTTGAGGATCCGCAATCTGTTTCCTCTTATCTAGATTTATTCACCTTGTGTGAGATTGAGAGTTACAAGTAGGCTTAGTAGATTAATTGTTAGCTTGAGGAAAGCTTGGAGAATCAAGCTGAGTGCATTATAGCCAAGTGCTTTAGCAAAGACAACCTGTAACTTAATTGATTCTTGGATATAGTGGAACATACCGGTGTAGAATACCGAGTCCTCGGCTTGGTGCTGGAAGAGAGGACTGACGCTTGAGGTAGGACCTTTATAAATCGATTTTGCACCGTCTTTTCTCTCATCTCTCTTTATTTCGTGCATAATATATTTTATTAAGCAGAAAGTAGATCAGAGAGTAAATCTGGAAGTTGAACTTTGGAATTTTTGTTTAATATTTTGTGGGTTTGAGTAAATATTTTTTTATCCGAATTTTGTCTAAAGATATTAGTTATTAAGTTTTTGTTTTAAAGAAAGTTTTAAAGCCATTAAAGTTGAGTAACTAAGTGGTGTGAATTTGTTTGAAATTTTGAAAAGTAAAATTTTTATTTATAACCAATTCACCCCCCTCTTGGTTATTCTTTTGAGACCTACAAAGTCAGTTTAAACCCATGCTAGTCTCTAATGATAAGTATTAGCACTAAAATATAATATGTGGCCGTTTTCATCTTTCATTTATATATAAAATTATTCAAAATAATATACACAATATTATATTTCCATTAGCTTAAATATACAATCCCTCCAAATCCTATATCATACTCAATGTTTTTTTTTTTTTTTTTGCCACTACACTCAATGGTTTACTCTCGTTATATTGGGATCACCTAGGCACAATCACAATATGATCGATATTTTTATTGTAGTTTGCTATTTGGGATAGTAAGTGGTGAATAATAGCCATTAAAAAAGGTTAGAAAAACTATGAAAAGTAGTTGATAACGGTGTCAATAGGACAAATTATTTATAAGTTATTTGAATTTTAATCTATATTTATTCAAATTCAATCCAGAATCGTCAAGTGGAACCCAAGCTCAAATTCAAGTTAAAGTAATTTGAATCCAATTTGACTTTCATAATATTTGGCCAATTTACCTTAAGTTGAATTTGAGTTAGACTTAAATATCAATATTCTTATAATTAGATGAAAAAATATTTTTAAAAGATAAAATTGAATTTGAACAATTATCGAGTTGGGAGTTTGAATTTAAAGTTATAAGCTCGAGCTCAATTGAATATAAATCAAGCTGAAATTATAAAATTTCAGATCAACTTTAAATTCAACGTTATATTATTCCAATTTGATTAGTTTATGGTGCTATTGAAAACGTTATCAAGTTAAAATCATTTTTAATTTCGATTAATAGAAAATCAATCGTTTGTACCAACTAAGTTAGTAGGGGTAAGAAAAAGTAGTGCATGTATTGTTGAAATTAAAAATCGCCGAATCCTTTAGCAAATTTGTGAAGTGCTAATCATGCAACTCAATGTTCAATGGGTCTCTAATTGTTGTTATTTCAATTGCTTCAATAAGATTATATTTCTAGGGTAAAATTTATATATTTATATATATACATATACACGTCTGGCTCTATGTACAGGTTCAACAATGAATTTAAAGATTCAGATAATCAAAGTCGCAAATAAGTTGCTAGAATCAACAAGATTTAAAATATTTTATAATTAAAATAGTTCAAATTATTATAATGATCATATATTTTTACCAAAAAAATCACGAGTATTAATTAATAAAGGGGCAGTATCGTTTTCATTTAATAAGATACTAAAATGAATGGTTGGCTCATCCATACAATTTCGATAGCATTGATTTTTATTCTCATTGTTGCTCACAGTCAAGACTAAGACAATTGCCTGAATTCCATGAATCCATTCCATAGAAGCTCGTGACACCCTTTTTTCTAAAGCAAATCGACTCAATTCCTTAAAGATTCGATTCACTCATGCATCTAATGTAGCAAAAAAATAATTGTGAAACCATTTCACAAAAATTTATTGACAACTTTTTTACAAGCAATTCAACTTCAAATGTAACAAGAACCATGCTACTTTTCCTTCCATTGAGACAAAAGTTTCTTTTATTTTTTCTTCTTACATAGATAGAAATCAAATTAAGGTCGATATCACGAATAGTATTTTAACTTTAATAAAAATGTAATTAGGTATCTAAACTTTAAAATTGATAAATTTAGTACCTAAAATAATTTTATAGAAGTACTATTGACGTACGCGAAAAGTTATTTGAAATACTAAATTGATTAATTCAAGATTCAAGTATCTAATTGTATATTTTATCAATGTTCATATAACATTTCTAACATTAACCCATTAAATTAAGAATTGTAATTTTACGTATGAAAAAATTCTTCATTTTTGTTTACTTTATGGTAAAATTATTTGTTTCTCTGGTGTTATAGAGAAATGATAAAATCTTCCTATTCGTAATTATCTTTGTTTGTATCTCCTTAATAAAATGATAAGATGCATGGATAATACTAAATTAATATCATCTTTCTAGCTTTTTATTTATTCTTATATATATATACACACGCACACATACAAATTATATATATATATATATATAGAAGATTGTGTGGAAAATTAAATAAGGCCACATGCCTAGAGTTAAAAGATTTCAATAATACTAATATGTTATATTAATTAATTACATATAAGTATTAGCAAAATCTCTTTTCATAAATAGCTTTTATAAAACTTATACCCTTTTTTCACCTTGTTAAGTATGTAAATATGTATAATATATGGGTTCTTGTGTAATATGTATATAATGTTAAATAATATATAAGAGTGTGGAGAGGGCCACTCGAAAGTATGAAAAAATTTTCCCTTACAACATGGTATCAGAGCATTTTTTTCATCATTTAGATTAAAACCTTGGCCTTTTCTCTTCCACCTCTCATCGTTCTTTACTCTCTCTCTCTCTCCCCCTCTTTATGACTTCTCGACCTCATTCTTCATCATTCTTTTTCATTATAGGTACAATATAAACATCGACAACTTATCATCGGCTCTTCTCCAATGCCTTTTTCTCATCATCTGGTTCATCACTAACGACTTCTACTCATTGATGCTCATCATCTGTTTTTCATGTCACCTTTGGAAAATACAAATATGCCAACCACTTATGGTGCTTTTAAGTTCTAATAGTGCAATAACTCTTTCACCGTCAGGTCCTATGTTAATCACCACTGAAAATTAAATGGAAAAAAATTATGCCTCATGGTATGCAACTGTTAGAGTCTGGTTCATGGGGTAAGGATAATTGGATCATCTTACAAAGCAAATAGAAGAGATTCTTAAAACCGATAGTGCTACTTGGTAGAAAATTGATGTGCAGCTTCTAGCACTTCTTTGGCAAGCAATTGATCCTTCACTCATGAGTATATTAAAATGTTATTTCTCCTGCTATGAACATGGAAACAAGCTCGTGACCTTTTTGCTAGTGACATCTTTAGAGCTTATGAGGTCATTCGAACCTCTTTCAGCGTCATCAGTTGGATAGTGATATGACCACCCATATTGTTTAATTTCAAGCATTTGCAACAGACTCCAAAGAAATTTTGCAAATTGGCCCCAATGTTCATGTCATGCAAGATCATATTGACAAACTTTTAACCATTTTTATTTCTTCATACTGTACAGTCTAAACTTGAATTTGCGAGAAACAACATTACCCTCACTATCTGATGCTTATCAAGGATGTTGCATGCCTCTACTAGCACTATATCTTCTAAAACAGTGGATGATTAATTTACCTTTATTGTTTAGCTTACTCTACCAATATGGGGTAGAGGGGGAGTAGGTAATAGTCAAGGTGGATGCAGTATTGGATGTAGATTCAATCATACCAACTGTAGTCACTATGGTAAGATGGTGCATTTAAGGGAAACTTGCTATGCATTACATGGATTCCCTCCTAGGCATTCTTTGCACCAAGCAAATGATGTACAAAGTCAAGAAAGAATTTTATGTAGTTAGCCAACATATCTACTGTTGTTGTTCTCATAGAGCAGTATTCATGTTTACTTAAGTTATAGGCATCTACTATAACTTTAGCAACTGATGTAAGAACATCTTCTACTTGTTTGGCACATACGATAGTATCTATCTCCTAGATATTGGACTTAGGTGTATTTAAGCATATGTCTTGTAACAGTTCCTTTTTCTCTAATCTAACTTACCCATCTTTTCCAACCAATGTGAAACTTGCTAATGGGTCACTTTCATCATTAAAAGGCATTAGTAATGTTGTTCCTGCTACTTCATTGCCTTTATCAAATGTTTTCTATGTGCCTAAGTTTCCATTAAGTTTGGTATCTATTAGCAAGTTCCCTGAAGACTTGAAATGCTTTATAACATTTACCTCTGATTTTGTCTCTATTCAGGATATGTAGACTGGAAACGTGATTGGCATAAGACATGAGTCTAGAGGATTATATTAGCTAGTCTATCAAGTTCAGCTTTCTTGGTAGAGTCTTCTCCTTTACAAATTCATAGTCGTTTGGGACATCCAAGATTGCAAAGTCTTTAGAAAATGGTTCCTAATTTCTCTATTCTTAAAGGTTTAGAGTGTCAGTCTTGTCAATTGGTAAAGCATAGCAGGTCTTGTTCCAAAGTCATGTTAATAAATATGCTTATGTACCTTTTGTTTGGTTCGTTATGATATTTAGGGTCCTAGTCATGTAACCTCTAAGATGGGATTTAAGTACTTTATAACTTTTATTGATAATTATTATAGAATGACATGGCTCTTCTTGATGAAAAATTGTTCTGAATTGTTCTCCATATTTACTTCTTTTTGTAATGAACTCAAAACATAATTTGATATGCATGTTCAAGTTTTGAGAAGTGATAATGTCAAAGAATATCTTTCTTATGCATTTAAAATTTTAATGACTTCTCATGATTTACTCCATCAATCTTCTTGTCCATATACACCTTGGCAAAATGGTATTGCTAAATGAAAGAATAGACATTTAGTTGAGACAACGCATACTATGTTAATTCACATGAAAGTTCCTCTGCAATTTTGGAATGGTGCGGTTCTTACATCTTGTTATCTCATCAACCGCATGCATCTTCAATACTCCATGGCTAGAACCCATTCTCCATTCCTTTTCCTCGTGATACTTTGTATGACATTCCTTCACTTATATTTGGTTGTACTTGCTTTGTTCACGTTCCATCCCATGGTGAAAATAAATTATTGTCTCAGTCTATCAAATGCGTGTTTTTAGGGCCCTCACATCTTCAAAAGGGGCATCGTTGTTATTCTTTAGAGTTACAACGTGCTTTTATTTTATGAAATGTAAAATTCTTTTAGCCTAATCCTTTCTTCACTAGTCCATCCACAACTTCTAAGTCTATTACAGAGGTTCTTCCTCTACCTGTACCTCTTTCCATGTCTTCGCCATCTTCAAAAACACCACATCCATAATCGTCATCTACAGAATCAAGAAAGCCTACGACTATGCCATTGTAGGTTTACAAGCACCAACCTTATCCAGATTCTATTACAACTACTACTCATGATCTTAATGCCTTGCCAACCATTGATCTATTCTCACATCTACCTTCAAATCTAGATCTCCCTATTGCCTTGCGGAAAGGTACCAGACAACGAAATACATCATTTCTTATCTCTAATTATATTTCATATGCCTCTTTGTCTCCCGATTGTTTTGATTTTGTGTCCTCTTTATCCTCTATTTCTATTCCTTAAAATCTTTCAGAGGCATTATCTAATGTTTGTCGTATATTCTAATGAAACATGGGATTTAGTTCCTTTACCTCCAATGAAGTCTATAGTGGGCTATAAATGGACTTATGCTGTGAAAAATTGTCAGATGGTTTAATTGATCGTCTTAAGGTACAATTAGTATATGGCATTGACTATATAGACAATTTCTTCCATGTAGACAAGATGGTTTTAGTTTAGTTATTCCTCTCTCTAGGAGTGGTTTTTAACTAGCCTCTACATTAGCTAGATATTATAAAAATGCATTCCTTTATTGAGATCTAAATAAAGAGGTGCATATGGAGCAACCCCCGGGATTTGTTGCTAAAAGAAAATCTCATATGGTTTGTAGATTGAAGAAATCATTGTATATGCTAAAAGAATCTCCTCGGGCTTGGTTTAGTAAATTTTATTTAGCTCTTCTTCAATTTAGCATTTTTAGAAGTGTGTTAGATCATTTAATCTTCCATTTGTTGTTAGATTCAGTAAAGTGAATTTTTATGTTGATGATATTATCATTATAGGAGATGATAACAATGAGATTTCTAAATTGAAAGCCTTCTTGCATCAACATTTTCAAACTTCAAATATTGGAGAGTTAAAATATTTTTAAGTGTTGAGATTGCTCGCTTGAGACAAATATATTTCTCAAAGAAAATATGTAATAGACTTGCTTGAGGAAACTGAGATGTTAAGTGGCAAGCCATTGGATACTCCTATGGATTGTAACATGAAGTTAGTGCCAGGAATAGGATAGCCATTATTAGATCGAGGAAGATACCACGAACTTGTTATTAAGCTAAATTATCTTACAGTAACTAGACCCTACATTTCTCTTTGTTGTAGGTGTGGTCAATCAATTTCTTGATTCTCCATGTGAAACACATTGGGATGCTGCTATGAGGATATTACATTATCTTAATGCTGCCCCAGGTAAGGGTTGATGTATCATAATAGAGGACATTTTCAACAAATAGGTTATATTGATTTTGACTGAGTTTGATCTCCAATAGATAGAAGATCCACATGGGGGAAACTTGATTTCTTGAAAAAGTAAGAAACAAAATATTGTTGCTCAGTCTAGTGCAGAAGCAGAATACAGAGCTATGGTACTTGCAACTTGTGAGCTTGTCTAGCTTAAGCAACTATTGGTTAAGTTAGCGTTCAAACAAAATGAGCCTATGAGGTTGTATTATGATAATCCAGCTGTTATGCATATTGCCTTTAATCCAACTTTTCATTAGAGAACCAAACATATAGAGATTAACTGCCATTTTATTAGAGATAAGGTGCAATTGAAAGATATAATGATGTCATTTGTTAACTCAAATGATCAACATATTGACTGATTTACTAAGTCTTTAAGAGGTTCTAGAGTTTGGTATATTTGTAACAAGTTGACACTGTGATATTTATACATCAACTTGAGAAGGAGTATTAAGTATGTAAATATATAAGAGCTCTTGTGTAATATGTATATAACATTAAATAATATATAAGAAAGTGGAAACCGGAGAGGGCAACCCCAAAGTTAGAAAAATTTTTCCCTCACAACACACCTTTTAGTTAAAAAACATTGATAATTGCCTGTCATGTCAACATATCAAAACTATCCAATCCTTTATCCTAAAAATCTCATTTTTATATTATTTGACATTATTCTTTGGGGGGTTGTACGTCGCAGGTTATAATCGCATTCATTAAGATCTAATAGGGATATAACCCATCATTCTATGACAATTTTTTTCTCCCCTCAAAATTTCATGTCATAGAAAATTAAACGAAAGCAATCTTTTATTTTTTTTATATATCACGTTTGCATTATCACATATTAATACATGTTCAAATTGATCGGAAATACTTAGGTCAAGTCACTCATTTTTTTTTTTTATGTACGGCGATTTGTATACAAAATCGTTATATATCAGGTAGTGTATTTTGTTTCAGGTGTAGTGTATTTTTTTTTAGGTATAAAATGTTTCAGATCAATATATCTTATTTCAGATCAGTATATTTGTTCCAGATATAAAAATATTAGATGTGTGCTAGATCAGTATATTTTGTTCCAGGTGCGACTTGACCTAAGTGCTTCTCTCAATTTGACAACACAAAATACTAAAACAAACCCAATATCATCAGGTTTTTTTTTTTTTTTTAACTTTTAATGGGTGAGTTCTGTTTATTTACATCAAAACAATCAATTACTTTAGGCATAACATATATATACATAGGAAATTATTCTTTACTCGTCTCTACTCAGAGTTATATTTCAACATTTGATTGGATGCATGTGATACCAAGTTGGAACTCCAGTTACCACACCGCCGGCAACCTTCTCCTGGCCGGCTGGAACTCCCCATGCCGTCGTCCTGGACAGTCCACATCCACCACCGTACCCCACCGGAGCTGAAGAGCAAGCTTCATTCATTTTTACGGAGAAATTAATAATTCCATTTTTGTCTCCTTTAACATCCCGCAACCTGTAGCTCAAAAACTGGGCATGGTTCTCCGGAACCCGACCAACCATGTCGGAGACCGGAACTGTGACCTTCCCGACAAGCTTGTTGCTGTTGCTGTTCCTGCCGGCATGGACTTCTAGGGTTACGAAATTCAGGTGTAGAGGTAACTCTAGGGTAATGTTTTCGCTGTACTTGTACTTTCTTTGGTTGTTTGAGGATTCTATTTTTGTTATGTATTGTTTAGAATCAGTTTTGATTGTTAGGGATAATGGGGTGTTGTGTTTTATTTGTTTTTTAAGGATGCTAAGGTTTTCGCCACAGATCGAGCTAATTGTCACACACCACATGTTTTAGATTTTGTATGAAAGTCTGGTTTATTTACAAAATTGACAGATGGACAAATAGATAGAGAGGAAAAGGCAAGCACCAAATGCTGATTTCGATTGGTTTAGTAGTATTAGTGGTGGAATTGCAATTTTAGAACTCGAAAAGTTTGTATGCAGCAAGTTTTGGAATTGAAAGTGGTATGGGAGGATGGAGCGGAGAGGAGGGAATTTATAGGTTTTGTTGGTTTTGGAAGGAAGGAAGGAAGGAAGAAAGGAGAGAGAGGGAGAGTGGTTGTTTCGGGTGATCCTTTTTTCGCTACGGTTAAAAAAACAGGGAAACAGCGTAACGCCTGACTTTTCTAATGAGACCAGGACGAGGACACAAGGTAATAACTGACAAACACGACTGTCCCACACTCCACAGCATTTGCTGAGGAAAAAGAGACTTGACCCGATGGCTCATGATGACACGCTGGCGCGTGGTTGGCTGTTTCCAGTCTCGTTCCGAAACAGGGTTTTAAAGACAAACCGAATGTTATTAATGTCCCACTTGTCCAGACGGGTGAATATTAATATTTTCTGACCATATGGTATCAATAATATATAATTTTATAATAATGTATAATTTTACAAAACTATTCATAATAGATTGATTAGTGGTATAATTAATATTAATTAATCTACACAACATTTTAGTATTATCAAAGCCATTCTTATTATTATCTATCTGGCGTTAACGTTTTAATACTACTGAAGTATTTTTTATTATGAAGTTTTTATTAGTTAATAATGTGCACCTAAGTATATATTAATAAATTTTTTAAACTATAGTAATATGTCTGAAATATACATGCCATTTATCACTGGGGAAAAAAAAATCATTGCCTCTATCATGTAATTAGATGGAACTGGGTGATACTGGCCCAATATTCTCATATACTCCTCACATATTATACCTAATAATTTTTTTCCCATCTCCTGACTTCAGGAAAAGGAAAAAATTCATGAGAACACACACACACACACACAAGGGAGAATAGTGCGTGCATAATATGATTTGAAAGTTTTTCTTACTTTTTCTTTTCTTTTAACCATTACATAGTGTCAGGTAGATCAATCCATTACCTTTTTTTTTTTTTTTAATTGCTCTTTTTTATTTCCTATTAAATTAGAGGATGGTTTAAACCAGTTTTTTAGCACAGTACAAGCTTTTCCTTTCCCCTTCTTAGCCAAATTCAGCAATCTTACAACCAATAGTCAACTTCTTCTCGAAGCATGCAAACTTAGTGGGTAGTTGGAAGGGCATTGGGAAAGGTCTCTGCATAAACACTGCAAAACGCTCAAGTCAACAGAAAGTTCTAAGATCGGATTATTTCTCTTTTAATGACTCAATGGCTAACATATAGGCAGATGGACAAGAGGGTTGCCTTTTTATTGTGCATTCGGTGCAGTCCATTAGACCTTTTGCGTGCATGCTTTCCATCCACTAGAGGTTTAGTGTGCATGATGCCCAATAATCATAGGAGATAGAAGTTACTGAAGGGTTGTCGTGGGCATACTCATACCTCTTTGCCTTCTACCATGTTTCCCAAACAATATCTGACTTTTATCTTAATGAATTATGATGCATGAAGAATACTTAATTAGTATATCTTTTTATTTTATTTTTTTAATTAATATACTGGCGAACTACATACCAAAAAATCCTCATTTTTCACATATTATAATTGCATTCATTAATAGCTAAAAAACGTAACCTGTGAGGAATTTTTATGGCGATTAGTGATAATAATTTTCTTGAAACAATTTAAATGTAGCACATATAGTCATTGTATCTCATCCCTCTAAATTTTGCTATGAAAACTAGACCAATCTTTGGTTGTTAACATAGTATATATCGTGTCTGCGGCATATTAAATGCGTCTACAAATTGACATAACAATATATTAAACACATCTATTATAAAATATAATTTCATAAGCTTTTCTTTTATTATACCTTTTCATTATAGTTATTATATCTTTTCATTTGAAGTGTCACCCATTTGAAAAATTCTAATAATTAACTATGGGAACTTCCAAAAGACCATATCACCACCAATACTATATTTTAATTGTTTGTAAAAAAAAAGTTGGTGTAAAAAAATTTTTTAATGATTTCGATCACAGATGGAATAGATTTGGACGGTTAATGATGTGAAAGGACAGATCTTGTTATAACAACCATGAGACCATAAAATTTTCGATTAACTATCGTATCCTTTTTCTTTCAATCATTTAAAAGTGTCAACTGTTTAAAAATTTCCGATAGTTGTTTTACTTCATGAATAGTATATCATATATATATATATTATATATTTTATTTTAACCATTGTACCTTTGATTTTAACCATTTAAGAAATATTATACCTATTTACCATTAAGTTTTTGCATTATACATTTTACTAATACCCTTTCATATTACTTTTTTATATTGGTAATTTTCAATATTTACCTATTCTTTATTACCTTTATTACAATTTATGAAATATTATGCTGTTATAACTTTTTTATGTTATTTAAATATGATAGTATTTTATATGATCATTAATAGTGGTATAAATTACAATATTTAATAAATGTTATTTAAAAATCTTCACATTGCATGGGATACTAAATCTCATATGATTAAGTTTTGTCCCTTAACGAGCGATTTCTTATTGAAGTTTCAACTCTTGTCTACATAATAATAATAAAAAAAAGTGGTATCTAATACTTAATATATTTTTTTTTTCTATACTCATCTAAAAAATTTATAATAAAAGGAAAAAAAAAATTAAAAGTTAGACTTGTTCTGCCCCAAGTAACATTTCAATTTTTCAACATTTGATTGGATGCATGTGATGCCAAATTGGAACTCCGGTTACCATGCCACCGGCAACCTTCTTCTGACCAGCGGGAACTCCCCATTCCGTCGTCCTTGACGCTGCACATCCAACACCATGCCCCATCGGAGCCGAAGACCAGGCTCCATTCATTTGTACAGAGAAATTAATAATTCCATTTTTATCTCCTTTAACAACCCTCAACCTGTAGCCCAAAAACTGGGCATGGTTCCCCGCAACCCAACCAACCATGTCGGAGACCGGAACCATGACTGTCCCGACAAGCTTTGTTCTGTTGCTGCGGGCATGGACTTCTAGGGTGATGAAATTCAATTGTAGAGGTAACTCTAGGGCAATGTTTTCGTTGTACTTGCTTTGGTTGTTTGAGGATTCTACTTTTGTTGTATATTGTTTAGAGTCAGTTTTGATTGTTAGGAATAATGGGGTGTTGTGTTTCAATGGTTTTTTAAGGATGCTAAGGTTTTCACCATAGATCGAGCTAATTGTTACACGCCACATGATTTCGATATTGTGTAAATGTCTGGTTTATTTATAAAACTGATAGATAGATAGGTAAATATATGGACAAAAAGGATAAAGTGGTCACGGGTGCTGATTTCGATTGGTTAATAGTAATAGTGCTGGAACTAAGATTTTATAACTCGAAAAGCTTGTACGCTGTGAGCTTAGGAATTGAATGCGTGGTACGAGAGGATGGATTGGAGTGGAGAGGAGAGGAGAGAATTTAAATGGTTTGTTAGTTCTGGAGGGAACGAAGCAAGAAAGGAGAGAGAAGGAGAGTGGCTGTTTCGTTTTACCGTTTTCACTACGGTTAAAAAAAATCAGAGAAACAGCGTAACGTTTTGACTTCTTCAAAGAGACCAGGACGAGGTAATAACTAATTAATAAACACGACAGTCCACAGCATTTGCTGAGGAAAAGGAGAGACTTGACCCGATGGCTCATGATGCACACTGCAGCGCGTGCTACGCTGGTTCCAGTCTCGTTCCAATATTACATTCAACTAGGGATGCAATCGAGGTGGGTCATTATAGGGTACCCGGCCCGCCCGAACCATTAAAAACCTTATAGGGTCTGATCCTAAGGTCGTGGGAGGGTTTGGAAAATTACTTGCTGACCCTATAGGGTTTCGGGGCGGGTTCGGGTCATTAAAAAAACCCGATGGGTAATCCGAACCCGTCATAATATAAATAATTTAAAAATTAAATTTGAAATTTTAAAATCACAATTATGTAATATATTTTTATTATTTCTTGACTTTTAACATCTTGATCTGCACCTCCATTGTATTTAAGATAAAAAAGCCCTTACGAATTTTCTCGTTGAGCTAACACAGTAAACACATTACACACTGATCTTGTTGCTTCTTTGCTTTCCCTCTCACTATCGATATTTTGAAAACATGTTTTTCTATTCTTGAGTCTTCACAAGGCATGGTTCCTACATATGTATTATGTATATTTATGTAAGTGAAGTAATGTCTTTTCTTCTACATTTAAAAATCTTCTTATGATAGTTTTAAACATTTATATTTCTTAATAAAGTTGTGACATATCTTGTAAAATTCATTCAAGCATAGTTGTAACTAACTATTATGCTTCTATAAGATAAAATTATCGTTAAATTTTGTAATTTAACTACGTATTGAGAAGAGAAAAAAAAATTAAGCGGGTTGCGGGACGGGGCGGGTTAAGGTCAAAACCCTATAGGGGCGGGTTTGGGTATTGAATAGAAAAACCCTGTACGGTCGCGGGGCGGGTTTGGGAAACCCTATTGGGAAGCGGGGCGGGTTCGGATCTTATATGACCCATCCCAAACCCGCCCCGGTTGCATCCCTACATTCAACTTGTAATTATAAAATCAATCTTATCTTTTAAATAGATCAGCTCAATTTATCTATTTTAAAATTATTTTTTATCTAGTAGGATTTGTATTTTTTCTTATGAAAAAAGTAATCTGAAAATTCTACGGCTACCGGAAATTGTTTAAAGGTATGTATCTATGCTCAATGCTAGTGGTACTATTAAAATATTTCATAGATTAAATATTATACTTGTTATAATGATGGAATAATTAATAATATTAACTATTATATTTATTTTAATGATTAAAAATTGAAGAGATGTACTCCAGACAAAATATGAAAGTTTAAATTGTGCAGAAAATTCTATGGCTTATTTATTTTTTTTTTTTTAAGAATAGTTGCATAAGTTATTTAATGACCTTGTTAAGCATTGTAATGTTTGAATAAAACTCAACGCCCGAAGGGTCTTGTTATTCCAATAGTACTTGAATAAGATTATATCCTTTAGAATAAATAAATAAAAATAAGAATATCTTTACCTATACGTTCAATATCCACATCCATGAATTGAAAGGTTTGGATAATCAAGCTTTGCAGCAGTTTGCTAGAATCAGTAAGACTAAATCTTTTATCATTACAAAATTTCAAACCATTATTTTATAATCACAATATTTTCCAAAAAGAAAATCAAAATTATTTATTAATAAAGGAACGATTTATTTTGTTTAATAAGAAACCAAAACAAATGGTTGGCTCACCGACACAATTTGATGGCTCCCATTACTATTACTATTGGTTGTTTGAAAATCGAGAGCAATACAATTGCCTGAATTCAATGAAACCATTTCATAGAAGCTTATTACTTCACGATTTCCAGCGGCAGATATGGGCCGTAGAAATGGATCTTCATATTTCCGTCTGTTTGGAATGTCTGATTTTTATCATATCATATCTGTTTCTGATCTTCGGCCAAAGAAAAAAAAAAATTATATCAGATATGTTTGGCTTGTTATTTTTAGCTAATACAGGTATTTTTTTTAAATTTTTTTCTAATAAATTATTTATTAAAAATAAATATAAATAAAAAATAATTGACAATCCTCCACTTTGTCCGAAAATTAAATTAGATACCTAAAGTTTCGACATGAAAAATACAAATAGAGTGAGTTTAACTCAGTATAATAGCTCACTAAAGAAACAAAGCAGGCCCACAGTACTCTTTTAAGCCATAACCTTTCCGATTTGTTTTAATTATAATAAAATAACTTTAATTATAATGAAAATATAGGTAAAAAGTAAGGCTTTGCCATGTTAGAAAAAAATAAGATAAAAAATGTCATGTCAGATAACAGGTGTCATATAAATTGGTCCATACATCTACATTAGTAACGGTGTTAACATCGTTAATTCATTAATGGATGTATCGAAAATAACCACGAAAGGTTCACTCAGGTACTAAAATTGAACTATCGAAAATTCGGGTACATAATTGAATTTTCGAGTAAAGTTGCGGTATCAAATTTGACATTAACCCAATATAGATAAATGATAAATATAAATAAGATATATTTATATATAATTTCAATATAGATATCGATACAAATAAAAAATAGACCATCCAAACAAACCCTCTACATGTAAATTACCTGTACCATTTTGTATCATATCTGTTTGGTTTGTTTATAAGTAAAACTATCAGTTTTTTATTGATTTTTGTTTCTTGATAAACATCTATTTAAAAATAATAAACATATGATATCAAAATTATCAGAATATAAAAAATAAATGAACCCTGTAAAAATTAATAAGTAGATGATTCTATGATTGGATCGGAATCTTAATAATAATAATCACGAGAGTTTAGAGTGGTATCACTTTATTATTATTATTATTATTATTATTATTATTTGATATAGAGATATGCCATCAGATATAATAAGATGAATATAATCCATTTTAGAGTTTTGCCAAATTAATTTCATCTACATACCAAAAAATCTCAATTTTTTCTTGACTTGTGAACACCTTACCCATTTGAGATTATACGCCACATGTTTTAATTGCGTTCATGAATAGTTAAAAGAAATGTTACCTATGAAAAATTTCTATCGATTAGTCATCCTAATTTTCTTAAAATAATTTAAACGTAAAAAATTTGTACTAATATGTTGATCATCCATCTAATCAATCATCTCACCATTAAAAAGTATATAGCAATTAATATATTAAATACTTTCGCAATACGACCACTGTGCAGTATAAAATTGAGCTATTAACAACAGAACCAGTCATTGCGGACGATAATTTTCCTATGAACATTCCCTTTAAGCTCAAAAAAAAACCTCATCCCTTGAAATTTCATATCACAGAAAACTAAACACAATCTTTTGTCGTTTGACACAGCAAAACACATCAAGATTTCCCCCTTAACAAGTGATTTCGGTTACAACTCTTGTTTACATCAAAACGAACAATTAGTTATACACATAAAAAATAAAAATATGTGGTATGTAATATCCAATAATTTTTTTCCCATACTAAGTTGTGATGTAGGAAACCGATTTGATATTTTTTATAATTCTTCTTTTCCTGAAGTGAAGTTTGTTTTAGAGGAATCGGCAGCAGTGTTTATACTCATCTAAAAATTTTTATAAAAAGAAGAAAAAAAAAAAAAAAAAGGAAGACTTGTTCTGCCCCAAGTAATATTTCAATTTTTCAACATTTGATTGGACGCATGTGATGCCAAATTGGAGTTCCCGTTACCACACCGCCGGCAACCTTCTCCTGCAAGGCGGGAAATTCCCATTCTGTCGTCCTTGATACTGCACATCCACCAGCGTACCCCACCGGAGCTGAAGACCAAGCTTCATTCATTTTAACAGAGAAATTAATAATTCCATTCTTATCTCCTTTAACATCCCTCAACCTGTAGCTCAAAAACTGGGCATGGTTCCCCGGAATCTGAGCAACCATGTCGAAGACCGGAACCATGACCGTCCCGACAAGCTTTCTTCTGTTACTGCCGGCATGGACTTCTAGGGTGACGAAATTCAAATGTGGAGGTAACTCTAGAGCAATGTTTTCATCGTACTTGTACTTGCTTTGGTTATTTGAGGATTCTACTTTTGCTGTGTACTGTTTAGAGTCAGTTTTGATTGTTAGGAATAATGGGGTGTTGTGTTTTAATGGTTTTTTAAGGATGCTAAGGTCTTCACTATAAATCGAGCTAATAGTCACACGCCACATGATTTCGATATCGTATAAAAAGTCTGGTTTACTTATAAAATCGATAGATAGATAGATAGATAGATATACAGACACAAAGGAAAAAGCAGGCACCGAGCGCTGATTTCAATTGGTTAGTAGTAATAGTGGTGAAGCTGCGATTTTAGAACTCAGAAAAGTTTGTATGTGGTAAGTTTAATAATTGAATGTGGTATGGGAGGATGGAATGGAATGAGGGGGGGAGGGAATTTAAAGGTTTTGTTAGTTTTGGAAGGAAGGCAGCAAGAAAGGGGAGAGAAGGACAGTGGTTGTTTCAGTGCTGACGTTTTGACTTCGGTAATAAAACAGAGAAACAGCGTAACGTTTGACTTTTCCAAGAGACCAGGAGTCCAGGACGAGGTAAATACTAATAACTAATAAACACGGCAGTCCACAGCATTTGTTGAGGGAAAGGGACTCGACCCAATGGCTCATGTTGACACACTGCGGCGGCGCGTGTTACGCGGGTTCCAATCTCGTTCCGATACTTACATGCAACCTGTAGAAATTATTTCTAAGTTTATTTAAATAATGTTTGATTAAGATTAATTAGCAAAATAATTCAAAATCAGACGTATTAAATAGGATATACGACCAGTGCATTTTCAATTTTATATCGCTTGTTATATGTGTGATATACACAAACATGTCTTATTTTATAAATAAACATATATTCCGTTATCCCATTTTCTAAACGTGATTTTTGTACGGTATATAAATTTTATATTCCATCCTATACATGTTATATGTTCTAAACCTTATATCTCGTCTTATAAATGTAATTTTGTAATGAATTTTGATAATTATTTTTATTTGATTTATATTTAAGTAATTTCTTTTTGAAAAGTCCTGAAACATATTGTTCACCCCAGCTTGTATTTGTATGAATAAGTAACAAGTAAAGGTTAGTAAAATTATCTATTAAAAAAAGAAATTAAAAAACTAACTATTTCTGTTGTAATGCATTTATATATGATTTGGTGGTAACTTCTGAACACTTATTGTCACGCCCCGATGGGTACCCTAAACGTGATAGTCCGCCACACTCAATATTAAAGCTTAAGTATGACAATCTTAGTCATTTTCAAAAGCTTTTATATTAAGTGTAAGGCTTACTTTCACAATTTTAGAGGACCATATGTGGAATAATGAAGTTTAAGGAGATATAAAAACATATTAAGAAAAGAGAATCACAATAATTATTTGTCCATGGCATAAACTTTACAAACTTAGGGACAACTCCCTAAATTACAATCTATTAACATGCTAATACTAAGCTATACTTTATTCAGATTTCTAATGTTCAAAAGGGATTACCTGCCCGCATGGTCCACGTGGCCTTAACCATAAGTACGGGAACTGCAAAAGATAGCTATCGGGGTATAAGCTAATAGGCTTAGTGAGAACTATTTCCATAAATAACTTCTTGTAACAAGATTCAAACAAGTTGGTTAATCACACATATGTAATGCATCAAACACGTGGGCAAACAATCATATAGCTTTCCGGGAACTATATGTTGAATGGATTTACGCCCTCCATTCGGGGTTTGGTGATACTCAAAACAAGTAGTTTTAAATAGAAAATTTAAGCTTGCGAGCACTCATCGCCAAGCATTCATTAAAAACTTTTAAACTTGCGAGCACTCATCGCCAAGTATTCCGAATCTACTTGATTTGACCTTGCTTTCGGATCAACCGCCAAGCATATTCCATTAAGCCGCCAAGCAATCGCTTTCGGATCTTCCGCCAAGTGTTGCTTTCGACATGAGCTTACTATCCTTCTCACCCAAGGATAATAACCCAACCATGCAATGTGACTCACTTCGTGGTATGCATGAGTTCATTAATTTATAAAGTCATAACATAATTATTTTCAACTTTATGGCGATCAAGGAATTTCACACAAATCAATATTAAACTAAAACAATCACTTAGAACAATTCGGGCTTCGATATTCTTAGAATTCTTTCAAGGAATTATTTTACATGCATATCGGTTTATCTTTTCCTAACTCTAGTGCAACTAATTTACAAGCACAACAAGTGTAGCATTTAATGGAAATAAACTCACGATGCCATTGTCGTCTATTCCTCTAAGCGGATGAGTCGTTCACACACTCCACTTAATCGTAATAGTTCTCGGGTGAAGAAATCCTTCCTCGGGGTCACCTAACCAAAGAAAATACCCACAATGAGTTTTTCTTGAAGATTTTCTTGAATTTTGACAAAACAATGTCAAAGAACGTTAAAGTTCGTATAGAAGAATGTTCCAACTTAAAATGGCCATAACTTGGTCATTTTAACTCGGAATCGCGCATATAATATACCGATTTCTATCTACTCGAAAAGATCTACCCATTTCTAAAATTATTTCCCACAAACAAAGCCATATAGGCTCCGAAAAAGTGGTGACAAAATTCACCACGGATTTCCAAGTAAAAACAACTTTGGTTCAAGAAATCAAAATTTGTTTGATAAATACTTAGTTATCTATATAGTTGAAAAATTCTCTTTTTATAACTATATAACTCATATTTAAGCATGCTCAAGTGTCTTGTTGTCCAAATTATTTTTCTTAGGTAAAACAATGTCTTTGAAGCTTTTCGGAAATTGTTTTTGTAAATTTCTTTGAAATGAATACCTTGTTTCTTTGTTTTCTAAAAACGTTTTATGTTGTTTTATTTATTTCTTTCTAAGTAACTTTGAAAATAAATTTTTCTATTTCTAAGTTACATTAATAATACTATATTTGAAGTTTTAGGAAATATGTTATTCTTTAATTTTTCTGTAAAATTCCTTTGTTTACTTGTTTGTAAAAATTCCTTACTTGATACTTCTCATTCTTTTTCTCATTTTCAAAAATAATCATCCACGTATAAAAATTTGTTTTTCTTCATAAAAACAATTGGGAGCAATTAAGGACTTTTGTAGAAAAACTAATTTTTATAATCTTATTAACTTCTTTTTGTAATTGAAAAGAAAATAACTTTATTATTTTTCAAACCATAAATTTTCTTTGCCTATTTGTTTACAAGGTCTGTTTAAAAAATTCCTTAGTCTTCCATCTTTTTTCTTTATGAAAAGAACCGTTTTGCCAAAAAGATATTTTCTTTTAAAAAACAAATAGGTAGAGTAACAAAGATTTAACGTAGCTTTTTAAGTAAAAATAGTTTCTAAATTCATAGTGAATTCCTTTTGGTAATTTGAAAATGAATTTATTTTCGTTATCCTATATTTTTATGTTTCACATAAACTTAATCCTAAGTGACAAAAGCCTTTTTTTTTATTTAATTATCTTTAGAAAATAAAACTTTTGGACAACAATCTAAATGAACATGATTATGAGAATAAATAAAATAACATAAGCATAAATAATAAAGTCAAGTATTGGAGTCTTAGCTTTTTCAAGGTTCCCGGGATAAGAATAAACTAGTCCCATAATGAAATAAAATGAAAGAAGAAAAAGCTTGTTTTGACTTGATGAGGATAAGTCTAAGACTAGAGACTATCTTATTTCAACAAGGAATAAATAAATAAATTGCAATGGAAAAGTAAATAAATTGCTTTGCATGAAATAAATCAATTGCAAGTGAGCTTATATGCTCTAAGGAATATGTATAGATATATAAACAATAATAAATCAACATAAACATAAATGGATTGGCATGAACAAGAACAATACATGAACATAATGTAGTTTTCCACAACTTGTAGTATTTTGGAAACTCACACTATGGTCATGTAAAGTTACATGACATTGAAGAAGAAGAAAGAACTATAAAGGGGTTACCTAAAGAAGATTTTGATATGGGTATGTGGTTATGGGTTTTTGTTGTTGGTGGAAGTTGTGGTGGGAATTATTTTGAGAGAGTTTTGAGATAGTAATTTGAGAGAGCTTTGAGAGGGAAATTGAGAGAGTTTTGGTATGAATTTGTGGGTAGTGAATGTGTGAAAGAAGTGAAAGAGAAGGGGGGTATTTATAGGATTTTGAGGAGTGATTTTTGTGTGATTAAAATAATTAAAAATTGAAACAAAATTGTGAATGGAGAGAGAGAGGGGGCGCCGGCCACTTTAGTAGAGGGGGAGAAGTGATTTAATTTTGTGACTTTTTGATAAATGAAAGATGTAATTTGTAAAGTAGATGTGATTAAAGTTTGGAAAGGTAAAAAGTTAAGATTATAGGTTATGTAGAGTGTAAGAATAGGTGTAAGAAAAGTAGAGATAAAAGAATAGTGTGTAGAATAGTAATGAATAGTGTAATGTAAAGTAGATATAACAATTAAAGTACGGTAGTAAGAAAATACGCGTATAATAGCTATATCTGTTATTTTTACTTACCGAAAAATTACGAAACTGATATTTTTGGAAAACTTATATTTTACGAGTCTAACGGTGTATTCGGAATATTTTTACTATTCGGGCTTCCGACACGTTTTTTCGAGAACTGTGTCCGATCGGGTTCGAAGGACACCGAATTTCGCGAAACTGAAACTTTTATAAAACCTATGGTTATTACGAACTATTCTAGCTAATTATCCCAACTTCGTTTTTCCGGGCCAAAGAAAACGGCAATGCCGGATCTAGATGGATATGGTAAACTAGGGTTTTGTTGACCTTCAGGGTTTCGTTTTGACTTCCGGTTATGGTTTTGTGCTAAACCGATTCGAAAATTTAGGGGTTTACACTTATACATATGCATTTAGTTTAAAAAAAAAAGAGTTCATCCTTCTAACTCTGATTGTTTAGACCATAGAAATTCCGAACATAAGGGAAAATTCTATGGGTATGATAAATTATTTATAGACATTCTATATTCAATAATAATTATATTATTAAAATATTTAATATATTTATTATCATATTTATTGTAATGATTGAATGATTTATAATGATAGTCTAAAAAACCAGATTATAAAAGATAGAACTGTATAGATAGTTCTATAGCTTCATTTTTTTTCCCTTGACGGTCTTTAAATGGTTTTAACAATTTCCCAATGAGATGCAGCACTAAAAATACTTAATATTATTAATTATATATATATATATATATTTTTTTTTAATAATTGAAAAGATTGCTAGCTGGAAGGTTCCACTAGGGGGACCATAAAAGTTCCTAAGTGTACCGCATAAGTTGAAAGTTTCTCACTTTTGGCCATTGACAAGGGTCCATGATCATTAGCTTTTTTTTTTTTTTTTTTCCTGTGGAAGATCATTAGCTTTGTATAATCTTTATACATTCTTTTATTTTCCTATTAAATAATTAAATTAAGGAATGGTTATTATATTGACAAACTTGATGAAAAAGGAATAAGTGTACATATGGGGAAAAGGAAAATACTATTTATATTTTTTAAATTACAAAAATACCATTAGAATAAAAATAATCTTAATTTTAGACAAATTAAACTCATCTCTTGACCTCATCTTTTCAAGAAACGAATTTACTATCGTAAATAAACTTAATCTTTTAAAGAGACAAGGTCAATCTTATCATTGTCTCTTCAAGAGGCGACGTTGGCCACTTAAAATCTCATCTCTTGAGTTCAAGGTGTCTATTTTTTAGATTAATTATGTAATTTTTTTTTGGAAAAAATGATTGTTTTTCCTTAATCTGTATATATGGGTCCAAAAATAACATCTTTATTTTGTCTACAACTATTCTTATTTTTTTGATTTACTAAAATCTTATCTAGGAAACTGGTACAACCCAGATTCACCAGTTTCAACATACAGCAAGAAATAGAAGGAAGCCAAGATGGCTCGACAACTATTCCACAATAAATTAACAGTTTCTTATTAAATGCATGTAACAAAATAGAATAGTTACAACTCATGTAACAGAATAGAGTAGTTACAACTAGATATGTAACTAGATTTAAACAATATTACAGATCTGAACAAGTACATAGAGGAATGTATAAATATAGAAAGATGAATGAAAAGGGATATCGATTTCTTCCCTGAAGTAGACAAAGTGTCTAGGAGTTTCTGGCGACCCAAACAGCCATGGCTATCATACACTCTCTACCTACAACAGATTAGAGAAACATTAGTTCAGCATCGTTAAGACAGTTCACAGAGAGAAGAGAAAGAGATACGAGAGAGAGAGAGAGGAACATATCTAGGGTTTGGAGGCGTGAAAGAGAGAGTGTGAGGAGGCATTTGAGAGAGAGTCATGTTAGGTTAATACAAGTGGGCCCTATCATTTGGTGCTCTCGTTATGGCTCCTGAAACTCGCAGCAATATTCAACAGTCAGACTCATATTTTGTAAAAAAATCATTGCTTGCAATCCAAGAAAGTTTGGGTTTACTTACCTCTAGAATTGAAAAGTTGGAATCCGGTCACAATGTGGAACGGCATTCACCAGGAAATCAGAATCTTAATGATTCATCATCTTCTAGACTTGGATCTTCCTTTACTGATTCTTTTCTTAAAGGAATCAAGTTAGAAATTCCCAAATTCGCTGGGGAGGATGTTTTGGGATGGATATTTCAAGTGGAGCAGTTTTTCGAATTTCATGCTGTGCATGAAGAACAACGAATGACTATTTGTTCTTTTACGTTCGAAGGGGCAGCTCGTGAATGGTTTAAGTGGATGTTCAGGAACAAACAATTGAGTTTTTGGAAAAAGTTCATCGAAGCATTGACATATCGTTTGGTCCATCACCATATGAGAATGTTCATGAATTATTGTCAAAGCTGATACAAACTTCCACAGTCACATTGTACCAATCCCAGTTTGGGGCCTTGGTAAATCGGACTGAAGGGCTTTCGGATGCCTTTTTGCTCAGTTGTTTTATTTTGGGCTTAAAGTTGGCAATAAAACGAGAACTTCAACTAGATCGTCCGAAAGATATGGTGGAGGCTATATGGTTAGCTCGAATGCATGAGGATAAGTTGAATGATCAAGCAAAGCAATATAGACCACATATTTTTTAGCCTCCTGTCTCTTCCCCTCATACTGGTACTTTACAATTCTCTAAACCTTCTAACTCTACTTCTGGCATATCTAAATCATATAATTCCATTCTTATTAAGAAACTTACTCCTAAAGAAATGCAAACACATCGGGAGAAAGATTTATGTTTTAACTGTGATGGGAAATTTCACAGGAATCATAAATGTAAATCTAAGTTTTTCTTATTAATGATCTCATCTGATGATGTGGAAGACGAAACTGAGGGTGTAGCTGGAATGGATGACGTGTATACAGTACATGAGGATGACTCATGTGCCATTAGTTATCATGCTCCTAGTGGAATTCATGTTCCTAAAACTTTACGTTTTTCGAGGTAGGTTAATCAGAAGCTATTGACAGTGTTGGTGGATTGGGGTAGTACCCACAATTTTATTCAGACTAGGATAGCTAGTCAAGTGGGATTACCTATTTGTCCAACCGAACAATTTCCAGTTGTCATAGGTAATGGTTAAAAGTTGTATTGTGATAGTGTGTGCAAAGATGTTTTGTTGGACATTCAGGGTTTGGATTTTCTGGTCAATTTGTATGTATTACCTATACAAGGGTCGGATGTGGTGTTAGGAGTGGATTGGTTGGAGCCTTTAGGGCCTGTAACTATTGAGTATAGCACTTTAACAATGCAGTTCTTGCATCAAGGTCATTCCGTGGTATGACATGGTTCTTAGTCTAAACCGGGTGGTAAGATTTCTTTTAGTCAACTCAGAAGACTGATCCAACATGACTCGGTGGTTCCATGTTTTTCTTTGGAGGCTCAGGTGGACAATTCTTCACAGCAATTCGCCACCAATACACTTATTGAACAAGTGTTGGGCAAATATAATCACATTTTTAAGCCACCCTCATCATTGCCTCCTTTGAGAGAAGTGCAACATCGGATACATTTGAAGGAAAGGGTTTCGGCTATCAATGTCAAGCCCTATCGGTATCTTCATTTTCAAAAAGAGGAAATCGAAAAAGGATGGTAGTTGGCAGTTTTATGTTGATTACAGAGCTCCGAATGAAGGTACTGTTAAAGACGAATACCCCATCCCTACTGTTGATGAGCTTTTGGACGAATTAAAGGATGCTAAATTTTTTTCAAAGCTAGATTTACGTGCAGGTACCATCAGATTCGGATGTGTCCATCTGATGTTGCCAAGACAGCTTTTCGGACTCATGGAGGACACTATGAGTTTTTGGTTATGCCTTTTGGCCTTTGTAATGCTCCTGCTACTTTCCAATCTATTATAAATGATATTTTTAAGCCTCACTTAAGACGATTTGTCATCGTTTTCTTTGATGACATACTAATATATAGTGAGACATTGGATTTACATGTAACACATTTGGATAAGGTATTGTCCATTCTTGAGGAGCATACCATGTTCTTAAAGAAATCTAAATGTGTCTTTGGTTAGAGTTCCATCGAATATTTGGGGCATGTGGTTCAGGCTAGGGGGGGGGGGGGGGGGGGGGGTGGATTCCCCTGATCCTAATAAGTTGATGGCTATACAAAAATGGCCAGAACCCACTTCTTTGAAACAGCTTCGTGCTTTTTTAGGGTTGGCGGGTATTATAGAAGATTTATTAAGTCTTTTGCTTCTCTAGCCAGTCCATTAACTGACTTGTTAAAAAAAAGATGGGTTTCATTAGGATGACACTGCTCCTCAAGCTTTTATTAAGCTCAAACAGGCTTTGCGTTAGGCTCCTATATTGGTTCTGCCAAATTTTAAGAAGCATTTTGTCATTGAGATTGATGCATCCGACACAGGAATTGGATCTGTTCTATTACAAGAAGGCAAGCTAATTGCTTTCTTTAGTAAAAAAATGACTGTCCACTTAGTTAAGGCATCAGCTTATGTGCGAGAGTTATATGCAGTAGTGGAGGCGGTACGAAAGTGGAGACAGTATCTGTTGGGTTCTCATTTTATTATTCGAACATATCACAGAAGTATGAAAGAGCTTTTAACTCAAGTTATTCAAACTCAGAGCAACATAAATACTTGACCAAATTACTTGGATATGATTACTCTATTGAGTATAAGAGTGGGAAGGAAAATGTGTGGCTGATGCTCTTTCAAGAGAACATGAGTTCAGTTATCTTGCTTTTTCGATGCCACATTTTTCTTTTGTTGACAAGTTGAAGCAACAATATAAGGAGTTGCCTGCTTTTGTGAAAATTATTTCGAAATTAGCAGCAGGAGATCCTCTAAAATGGAATCTCCGTTGTTCAATGAGTTACTATTTAAGAGGCATCAATTTTTTTGGTTCTACTTCTTCCTTGATTCCATTACTTTTAGAGGAATTTCATAGTATTCCTATTGCTGGACATTTTGGAATTCGAAAGACATATCAGAAACTGGTGGCTCAATTTTATTGGCCTGGAGTAAAACATGATGTCAAGTTGTTTGTTCGTGGCTGTCTTACTTGTCAATAGACTAAATATTCCACTCAACGCCCTGCTGGATTATTGCAGCCATTGCCTTTGCCAGAGATGATTTGGGAAGATTTATCTATGGATTTTGTTATTGGACTTCCTAAATCTCAGGGCTATACAGTGATGATGGTTGTAGTGGATCGACTTTCCAAGTATTGTCACATTGGTCCATTGGACACTCATTTTACTGCTACAAAGGTGGCTCAGTTGTTTTTACAACTGGTAGTAAAGTTACATGGTTTTCCAAGGAGTATATTAAGTGATAGAGATAGCATCTTTATGAGTTATGTCTAGCAGGAGCTATTTCGTTCAAGTATCACTAAACTCTTCATGAGTAGTGCTACCATCCCCAATCAAATGGCCAAACCGAAGCTTTGAATAGGGTATTGCAACGGTACCGCCGAAGTTATGCCATGGATAGACCAAATGAATGGGTCTCCTATTTGGCATGGACTAAATTTCCTTATAATGTGTCATATCACGAAGGGGTTGGAACTACACCATTTGAAGCTGTCTATGGCCGTAGTCCTCCTACGGTACCTATGTATTTAAGGGGGAGTTCTAAATTGGAAGCTATTGATTATGAGTTGAAAAATCGAGATGAGATTTCATCTCTTCTCAAAACTCATTTATTATCAACTCAGCAAAGAATGAAGAATCAAGTTGATAAACATCGAAGTGATGTTGTTTTCGAAGGGGACATGGTTTTTGTGAAATTACAGCCTTACAGATAGACTTCAATTGCTGGTGATTACCACAAATTATCCAAGAAGTTTTATGGTCCTTGTCGGATCACTAAGAGGATAGGTCAAGTTGCATATGCTTTGCAACTACCTGAGGGTTCTAGGATCCATAATATTTTCCATGTCTCATGTTTAAAGCCAGCTTATGGGTCTGTACTACCTAGTCTGGATTTACCTCTAAGTATTTCACAATAATCTTGTTTTAGATCCTATTTGTATTTTGGATTCTCGTACTATAGTGAGACATGGAACACATGTTCCTCATATCCTTGTTTAGTGGTTAGGTTACCATCAGAGGACACCAGTTGGAGGATTTGGTCATGTTTTGACGACTCTACCCAATTTTCACTTTGAGACAAGGTTATTTCAACGGGGGAGCCATCTGGTACGACCAGATTCACCAGTTTCAACATGCAGCAAGAAACAGAAGGAAGCCAAGATGGCTCGACAACTATTCACACAAATTATAGTTTCTTGTTAAATGCATGTAACAAAATAGAATAGTTACAACTCATTAATAGAATAGAGTAGTTACCACTAGATCTGTAATAATATTACAGATCTGAACAAGTACACAGAGGAATGTATAAAGACAGAAAAATGAATGAAAAGGGATATCGATTTCTTCCTGAAGTAGACAAAGTTCTAGGAGTATCTGGTGACTCAAACAGCCATGGCTATCATACACTCTCTACCTGTAACATAGAGAAACATTAGTTCAACATCGTTCAGAGAGTTCACAGAGAGAAGAGAAAGAGATACGAGAGAGAGAGAGAGGAACATATCTAGGGTTTGGAGGCGTGAAAGAGAGAGTGTGAGGAGGCAGCTGGGGGAGAGTCGTGTTAGGTTAATAAGTGGGACCTATCGGAAACATAACATCTTGATTTGCCTTTCAACATATTTCGGCCGCAATATATTAGTGACATTGCATTGACGCAAAACCAATATAGTTAAAATTAAAATAGATCAAACAATGAATCAAACCGGCGGTACAACCATAAATCGGACTTCACACGGTCTAATCAAATTTTCAAACCCGGGTATCCACAAATCATCTACTAGGAATTTAAAGGTGAGTGAAAATGTAGTATGAATTTCTGTGCATTATAACCTCAAAATTTTTCCCTCTCACTTAAGAGGAAGGAAGTGGGAAGTGGGAAGTGGGAAGGTACATAGGTTAGGTTATTATATGAAAATTATAAATAATTCTTTAAATTTTGATTTTAGTACAATATGTATTTAAATTTTTAAAAATTATAGATAGTTTTTTTTTATTTTGATAAATTTGTAATATTTGAGACATTTATCTATTCAGTTAGAAAATGCATTTATTATAAGTTTACAGCATATTAACATTTGCTGAGGAAAAGGAGACACTTGACCCGATGGCTCATGATGCACACTGCAGCGCGTGCTACGCTGGTTCCAGTCTCGTTACAATATTTCGTTCAACTTGTAATCGTACCAACGAGTAATAAGTTAATAAAATTATTTATTTATTTTAAAAAGACGAAAATGGAATAGAAGTTTCAAACTGGATGGAAAATTACAGGCAAAAGAAAATTAATATTGATATTTTAAAAATTATTAGGGATGAAAACAATTTCAATTTTAGGTAAGTAGAACTCGTCATTGAAAAAATGATGTCATAAATAATTGATCTCGTCTCTTCAAGAAACGGGTTTAGTATTGTAAAATCAATTTTATCTCTTAAATAGATCAGCTCAAGTTATCTATTTTTAAAATTATTTTTTATCTAGTAGGATTTGCTTTTTTTTATGAATTTTTTTTTCTTAATCTGAAAATTTTACGGCTACGGAAATTGTTTAAAGGTATGTATCTATGCTCAATGCTAGTGGTACTATTAAAATATTTCATAGATTAAATATTATACTTGTTATGATAATGGAATAATTAATATATTAATTATTATATTTATTTTAATTTAAAAATTGAAGAATGTACTCCACAAACTATGAAAGTTTTAATTGTGCAGAAAATTCTATGGCTTCATTCTTTTTTTCTTTTCTTTTTTTAAGAATAGTTGCATAATTATTTAATGACCTTGTTAAGCATTGTAATGTTTGAATCAATCTTCAATATATGTCTTTACAGTCATCATATAATAATAATAATAATACATTTTTGCCAACCATGATGCATCCGGTGTATATATATATATTTATACACATAATATAAACTAGTAAATGTATTGTTTGGATTGAAATCACATGAACCCTTTGGCAAATTTGTTGAGTGCTACATAAAACTCAACGTTCGAAGGGTTTTGTTATTCCAATTGTGCTTGAATAAGATTATATCCTTTAGAATAAATAAATAAAAATAAGAATATCTTTACCTATACGTTCAATATCCACATCCATGAATTGAAAGGTTTGGATAATCAAGCTTTGCAGCAGTTTGCTAGAATCAGTAAGATTTTAAATCTTTTATCATTACAAAATTTCAGACCATTATTATAGATCACAATATTTTGCAAAAGAAAATCAAAGTTATTTATTAATAAAGGAACAATATTATTTTGTTTAATAAGATACCAAAACAAATGGTTGGCTCACCGACACAATTTGATGACTCCGATTACTATTACTATTGGCTGTTGAAAATCGAGAGCAGCAAGACTATTGCCTGAATTCAATGAAACCATTTCACAGAAGCTTATCCCTTCACGATTTCCGGCGGCAGATGTGGGCCGTAGAAGTGGATCTTCATATTTACGTCTGTTTGGAATGTCTGATTTTTATCATATTAAATATATATCTGATCTTCCGCAAAAAAAATAAAAATAAAAATAAATAATAATAATAATTTGTATCTAATCTGTTTGATTAACTTTTTCTTATAAATCTTATTTCTAATAAATTATTTTAGCCCACTAAAACAATAAAGCAGGCCCACAGTACTCTTTTAGGCTTTAACCTTTCTGCCATGAGCTTTTCGAATTGTGTAATATATATAAGGCTATGTTATAACTTTTAAGATTTTAGCAATGTGGGACAATGGTAACCCAATAAGCTGAATTTCTTGTGTTCGGCAGAGTTGTCGTCGTCTTTGCAAGACTTCAAACAATCAGGGTATACTTCGACACACTAAAAAACGTTGACGGAGAGTCCGACAATGCACGCAACTTCCATGCCTCTGTTACCCATTTGGAACCACAGCAAAGATATTTGCTTTTTCAGTAGCACCGCTTTAACCAACTGAGCACCATCAAAGCAAATTTGAATCAGACTAGTAGTAGAATATTGATGCACCATTCTTGCTTTGCATCGATCAAGAAGAAAAGCTTCACACTGACCTGCAGAGGCGAACAAATCAAGCTGACCTGGTTCCATGTCTCATCAATAATGGCTGAAAGATAACTGAATTGGAGCACTACTAAAGAAGAATTGAGTGCTCACCCAAGCACCTAAGGACAACAGCAAAGAGCTCTAACACAAACAAAACAAACCAAGTAGCAGACATGAAAGATCCAAAACAGCAGCTGCTCAATCCATTGCAAATAAATCCTCAAAACTCCAAACTATCGTGAATCCAAACGCAATTTCCGAATTGATTTCACAGGAGATGACAATAAATCCTCTGTGACAATACAGGCGTTGGTTCTGATTTTGCAGGAGATGACAAGAATCCATGGAGCAGATGTCTTCATTGATCCTCCCAATCCCAATACTGCAGCTCACCGTATGTTTTTGAAAACTAAAACAGAGTAATGGCTATCAACGGAGTAAATTGAATATGACATATGCGTGGGTTTGGGCTTTGAATATGACATCAAATTTGTTTTAATTACAATAAAATAAATTTAATTATAACAAAAATATAAGTATAAAGTAAGGCTTTGTGATGTAGAAAAAAAAAAAAAAAGACAGATAAAAATATCATGTAAGATGACACGTGTCATAAAGTGATTGATCCTTACGTTTATGTCAGCAACGGTGTTAACATCGTTAATAGAGGTACCGAAAATAGCAACAAAAATTTCACTCGGTTTTTTAAATTGAACTTTCGAAAGTTCGGATACCTAATTCAATTTTTGGATAAAGTTGAGGTGCCAAATTTGATATTAACCCAATATAGATAATATATAAATACAAATAAAAAATAGACCATCTAAACAGACCCTATAAAAATTAATAAATAGATGATTCTATGATTGAATCGGAATCTTAATAATAATGATCAAGAGAGTTTAGAGTAGTATCACTTTTATAGTTTTTTTTTTTTATATAGAGATATGCCATCAGATATAATTAGATGAATATAATCCATTTTAGAGTTTTGCGAAATTAATTTCGGCTACATACCAAAAAATCTCATTCTTTACTTTGACTTGTGAACATCTTACCCATTTGAGATTATACGCCACATGTTTTAATTGCGTTCATTAATAGCTAATAGAAATGTTACTTATGACGAATTTTTATCCACTAATCATCCTAATTTTTTAAAAATAATATAAATATAAAAAACTTCTACCATCATATTGATCATCTATCAATCATCTTATCATTAAAAAGCATATAGCAATTAATATATTAAATACTTTTACAATACGACCACTGTGCAGTATAAAAGTGAGCTATTAACAACGGAACCAGTCATTACGGACGATATAATTTTCCTATAAACATTCCCTTTAGGCTCAAAAAAAAAAAAAAAAAATCCAAAAAATAATCTCATCCCTTGAAATTTCATATCACAGAAAACTAAATCAATCTTTTGTTGTTTGACACAACAAAATACTAAACGCGTTAAAACAAATCTCATATCATCAAGTTTTTCCCCTTAACAAGTGTTGTTTACATCAAAACAATCAATTAGTTATACACAAAAAAAAATAAAATAAAATAAAAATATGTGGTATGTATTATTCAATAAATTTTTTTTCCTATACTAAGTTGTAATGTAGGAAACTAATTTGATATTTTTCATAATTCCTCTTTTCCTGAAGTGAAGTTTGTTTAGACGAATCAGAAGCATTGTTTATACTCATCTGAAAATGTTTTATAAAAAGAGGAAAAAAAAAAAAAAAGAAGGAAGACTTGTTCTGCACCAAGTAATATTTCAATTTTCAACATTTGATTGGATGCATGTGGTACCAAATTGGAACTCCGGTTACCACACCACCGGCAACCTTCTCCTGACAGGCGGGAACTCCCCATTCCGTCGTCCTTGATACTGCACATCCACCAGCGTACCCCACCGGAGCTGAAGACCAAGCTTCATTCATTTTAGCAGAGAAATTAATAATTCCATTCTTATCTCCTTTAACATCCCTCAACCTGTAGCTCAAAAACTGGGCTTGGTTCCACGGAACCCGAGAAACCATGTCGGAGACCGGAACCATGACCGTCCCGACAAGCTTTGTTCTGTTGCTGCCGGCATGGACTTCTAGGGTGACGAAATTCAAATGTGGAGGTAACTCTAGGGCAATGTTTTCGTCGTACTTATACTCGCTTTGGTTGTTTGAGGATTCTACTTTTGTTGTGTATTGTTTAGAGTTAGTTTTGATTGTTAGGAATAATGGGGTGTTGTGTTTTAATGGTTTTTTAAGGATGCTAAGGTTTTCACCATAAATGGAGCTAATATTCACACGGCACATGATTTCGATATCGTATAAAAAGTCTGGTTTGCTTATAAGATCGATAGATAGATAGATATACAGACAGAAAGGAAAAAGCAGGCACCGAGTGCTGATTTCAATTGGTTAGTAGTAATAGTGGTGGAGCTGCGATTTTAGAGCTCAGAAAAGTTTGTATGTGGTGAGTTTAGTAATTGAATGAACGGGGAGAATTTAAAGGCTTTGTTAGTTTTGGAGGGAAGGAAGCAAGAAAGGAGAGAGAAGGAGAGTGGCTGTTTCGGTTTACCGTTTTGACTACGGTAAATTAAAACAAAGAAACAGCGTAACGTTTGACTTCTCCGGAGAGACCTGGACGAGGAGATGGATAATAAACAGTAAACACCACAGTCGCAGCATTTGTCGAGGGAAAGGAGACTTGACCGATGGCTCTTGTTGACACGCTCTGGCGGCGCGTGTTGCGCTGGTTCCAGTCTCCTTCCGATATTATGCAACTGTAGAAATTATTTCTAAGTTTACTTAAATAAAGTTTGATTAAGATTAATTAGCAAAATCTTTCAAAATCAGACGTGTTAAATTGGATATGCGACCTGTGCATTTTTAATTTTATATCACACACGCATGTTTCATCTTATAAATGAAATATATAACATATCTGTTATCTCATCTTCTAAACACGATTTTTTATGAAGTATACAAACTTTGTATTCCATCCTATACATGTTATATGTTTCAAATCTTATATCTCGCTTTATAATAGAATTTTACAATGAATTTTGATAATTATTTTCATTTGATTTATATTTATGCATTTTCTTTTAAAAAATGCCTGAAACATATTGTTCATCCCAACTTGTATTTGTATGAACAAGTAAAAAGTAAAAGGTTAGTGTAATTATCTGTTAAAAGGAAAAAAAAAACTAGCTATTTCTGTTGTCATATATTTATATATGATTGGGTGGTAACTTCTGAACATTTATACATATGCATTTAGTTAAAAAAAGAAAAAAAAGGATTCATCCTTCTAAATCTGTTTGTTTAGACCATAGAAGTTCCGAACAGAATGGGAAATTCTATGCGTATGATAAATTATTTAAAGACATTCTATATTCAATAATAATTATATTGTTAAAATATGTAATATATTAATTATAATATTTATTGTAATGATTGAATGATTTATAATGGTAGACAAACCAGATTATAAAAGATAGAATTGTATAGATAATTCTACAGCTTCATTTTGTTTTTTCTTGACGGTCTTCTAAATGATTTAACAATTTCCGATGAGATGCAGCATTAAAAATACTTAAATATTATTAATTATATATATTTTTTAATAATTTAAAGAGATTGGTAACTGGAAGGTTCACTCGGGGGACTATAAAAGTTCCTGAGCGTACTGCATAGGTTGAAAGTTTCTCACTTTTGGCCATTAACAAGGGTCCATGACCATTAGCATTTTTTTTTTTTTTTTGTTTCTGTGGAAGATCATTAGCTTTTTATAACCTTTATATATTCCTTTTATTTTCCTATTAAATACTTAAAATTAAGGAATGGTTTATTACATTGACAAACTTGATGAAAAAGAAATAAGTGTACATATGGGGAAAAGGAAAATACTATTTATATTTTTTTAAAAATTATAAAAATACCATTAGAATGAAAGTAATTTTAATTTTAGATAAATTAATTTAATTTTATAAATTGTCGCTTGACCTCATCTCGTCAAGAGACGAGTTTAGTATTGTAAAATAACTTAGTCCCTTGAAGAGACGAGATCGATTTTATCCTTGTCTCTTCAAGAGACGAGGTTGGCCACTTAAAATCTCGTCTCTTCAAGAGACGAGTTTAAATTGTCTATTTTTTAGATTATTTATGTAATTTTTTTGGAAAAAGTGATTTTTTTTTATCTTAATCCATATATATAGGTCCAAAAATAACATCTTTATTTTGTCTACAACTATTCTTATTTTTTTTTATTTACTAAAATCTTATCTAGGAAACATAACATCTTCATTTGCCTTTCAACATATTTCGGCCGCAATATATTAGTGACACTGCATTGACGTAAAACCAATATAGTTAAAATTAAAATTAGATCAAACCAATGAATCAAACCGGCGGTACAACCAAATCGGACTTCACGGTCTAATCAAATTTTCAAACCCGGGTATCCACAAATTATAGACAAGGAATTTAAAGGTGAGTGAAAATGTAGTATGAATTTCTATGCATTATAACCTCAAAATTTTTCCCTCTAACTTAAGAGGAAGGAAGTGGGAAGTGGGAAGGTATATAGGTTAGGTTATTATATGAAAATTATAAATAATTCTTTAAATTTTGATTTTAGTAAAATATATATTTTAAATTTTTAAAAATTATAGATAATTTTTTTAATTTTGATAGATTTGTAATATTTGAGACATTTATCTATTCAGTTAGAAAATGCATTTATTATAAGTTTACAGATTATTAACATATATTTTAATAAGTTTAATGAGTGCATCTATATCAAAATCATTGTTTAGGATTGTTTGTAACCTTTAGGACTATTTGCCAATTTATACAATACAAGTTTAGGATATTATTTTACAACCATAGAAAATTTAATATACCTCCATAATGAGATCAAAATTTACAAATGGGTTACATTTTCTTACATATAATAACTATTGTATGCCTTTCAACTCAATACCTCTATTGAAAGATATGAAATTTTATAACTTAGTTGGTATGAATATTAATGTTTTGTAAAAAGGTTATCTAGAATCCTTTTTCTGAGAAAAGGAAATAAAAGAAAATAAAATACTATCCCTCCTACACAAGGGGCTTTGTATGGAAATAAGGGCTTTTTTGAAAATCATTACAACAATATCGTGGGTCGGAAAAATATTCCAAATATAAAGGTCAAAGATGCATGTACTTTGACCAAAATTTTCAAAACAAAGAGGCACATGCGCCCTCATCACAAATCTCACTTGTAAACTGGTATTTACTGATAAGTCCCCTAAATACATATCAATATTCGAATTTGTTACAATGCACTACTTATGCAGCTCTATTTCATCCATGTATCCAACCAAGACATTATGCCAGTAACAAATTCCCACCCATTCAACAAATACTCAATCAAACATTAGTCAACTTCAATAAAAGAAACAAAAACATTAAGTACAAGAAGTTTGAAATTGTTCATAATATTAATAGTCTTTGTAATTATAAATATTTAGTCTTGTAAATTTCTACGTGGGCATGTCTTATGATTATGACCCTCCTCCTTATACAAACTACAATTGAGCGTATCTAGCCAGCCACTGATATCCATTTCCATCTTGTGTTACTTTCTCCTTGGCTTACCCTTTCCACGTGCACCATTTCGATTAGGTGCTAAAATTAGGAAGTTTGCAAGAGCAGGTAGCTAAGTTCATCACCAAGAGGAAGGAAATGAGCATTATAAACATCTAGATTACCCTAGCTGGTATCGACACATCACATGTCGATGCATAGGTCGATCTGGAGATTTGTTTGGTTGTGTAGTAAGAATAGTAGTTTTAGTTCTTTTATTGAACCCAGATGTTGCCTTTTTGCATAAATTTGATATGGTTACTCTATTTTCAACATATGCAAGACTTCAAGAAGATCATCCTTGTTGGTAGTGCATCTTGCGTGGTTCGTATTGTCTAAAGAGCCATGCAGTATCAAGACCAACATGAAGCACCAAGGCTTTTCCCCCATATTCAGCATGGCACCCTTGATGTAGGCGATGAGTAAGAAGATGATGAGGATGAAGCTGATCCTGTTGCACATCATGTAGCATACTAGGAGTAAGGAGCTGCACAACGACGTGTACCGCGACCACGACGATTCCATCATAGTTAGCATTCTACCTCTTCCATTCTCGAGTAGGGACCTTCTTCATCAATGTTCTCTGATGCATCAACCTATACTGCCTCATGATATGAGTTTTGCTGGTAGATTCTTCTAGGGCACTGAATCAGAGATGTACAATGGTATATTTCCTTTCACCAGTAGTTATCTTGGTGATATTGGTGGCATCTCAATTGATGTAAATGATCCATTTTACACACCAGACACAAGGTTAACCATTGGTATAGCACAGACACCTTTGACGCCTCATAGAGAGCGACAACATAAGAGAGGTGATGTTCATATGAGAGAAGGGATGACTCAGCTTCCTCCTACATATGAGCATAGTCCAATAGCCCCATATGAGTTCATTAATTCACTCGAACAAGAGGAATAAGGTGATATGGAAGGACAAGAAGCACATCAGGAGCAGCCAAGGCAGAAGACTTCAGCCTTCACACACATTGGTCGAGCTGTCTTCAAGAGAAGGGAGAAGAAACGCAAAGAACGAATTGTTCATATTGTAATTGTTTGAAACTTATTGTTGAGACAAATTCAAATTTGTTGTTATTAATGTCATTGTATATTTGATTGTAATTGATTGTTGTTTCGTTAAGTAATTGTTGAATGAATTGGGAATTTGTTAGTTGAATAATGTGTTGGTTGGATATAGGGTTGAATTACAACTTTGAATATGGTGCATTATAGCAAATTCGGATATTGATATGTATTTATGAGACTTATCAGTGTAGTACATGCACCATTGACTTTTTATTTAGAATCTTTTTCCAATCTACCATATTTCCATAATTACTTTAAAAAAAAAGCCTTATTTTCGTACAAAAACCCCCTACAAAAGCAGGTTATCTCCATGTTTTATGTTTTGCTGGAGCCAAGCTTTTTTTCGTGGGTTTGAATGGATTGGTCCCGCTGCTTTTATGTCGGCAAATGGAATGCCTTACAAGCTATCTAATGCCAGGGCTGGACTAGGGAATACTTCTCCGGTAAGTATCATGAGTATGCGTAAAATGTTGCTTTGGTAAACCAGAAAACAGTCTGAGAAGGTTTTGTGTGTTTAATATTGCGTGTGTTCTTTTGACACTCTTTGAAATAATTGCAACTACAACCATTAAACTACTGTTTAAATGCAGATACAACCTCTAAAAGTTACGATAATATTCTACCTTTATTATCGCGGAATAGACATTCTCTCATTTGATCCATAAAAAATTTTATTATAGAAAATATATCTATGTCTGTTCGATATAACATAAAATTAGATAAGGGATTCCTATTTCTTCCTATCACTAGAAAAAAAATTCTACTTTTTATAGAAAACATCTTTTTTTTCCAAAAATTCTCCTAATTTTAAAACAAAGGAATTTCTATTTCTTTCCGATCTTATTTCATTCTGATAAACCAAACATGTCAATGTTCTAGATATCTCTTTGGGATCAGGTCCAGCAATGTACCCATTGCTGCCAGGGTGGTTTGGACCCACCAGGGAGACCCGCCGGGTTAGTAGATCCTACATGGGTCCATCCATGCACGCATCGAACCAGGGATCCAAAAGGGTTCGACCAAAAAAAAAAAAAAAGAAGGTGTAAATTTCCTCTTTTTGTTTAAAGGTTGGACCCAGCCATGAGTCCGAACAACCCTGTGGATCTCATTTTGAGGACCTAACCCAACCCAGACTGAGGAAAGCTCTAGTTACAACAGTTTTGAATCTATATATTTGCATTTTTAAAGTTATGAAAAAAAAAAATATTGTTATACCATGAAAGCTTAAGGATCTGTTTGCAATTTGCTCAATATCATCAAATTATACAGACGTCCTTAATTTTAAGTATGCTATATATCAAATTTTCATGATGGTTTCCCGTCCATATCTTAGCTAATCATATCATATGCGACTGTGGAGAATATATAATCAAGCACTACTTGACATACATTTTTCATCTCAGGTTAGGCTGATGCTATCATTTACTGGCTCAGAGCGAAAAAAGAAAAGAGAAGAAGAAGAAGAAAGAAAAATCAGCAGGGAGATGGTGTTTACTACCAAACCAACGGGGCTGTTTATGAAAATAACCATTCCAAGAAATGAAATATTGCAGGCTGGATAAGCTTGAAGCCAGACAAATTTGATAAGGCAGAACCAGGCTATGACAGGAGTTTTTTTGTCTGTCTGATTCGTTTTAGCATGATCGTTTTGACATTTTGTTTTTGTCTTCTTTAAATAGATTGTTTATCAATAAATAAATATAGATGAAAAACAAATATTTTTACTTAAACAGATCAGATACAAATCAGATACAAATAAATGAAAATCAAACAATCCAAACAAACTGTTTTATCATTTTTTCTTCTTGCCTGGAATTGTAAATGTAAATACACGTTATGAATCTATTTCTAACTTCCAGGACTTATTGAAGTCCACAAAGAATTCTTTTTTTTTTTTTTAATAATTTCCACTAATGCAGAGATATTGAGCTCATAATTAAGTGTGAAGAGGGACTAAAGACAGAAACAGAGGACCCTTACCTTTTCAAGACTTGCATTTGCAATAAAAAGTTTGATGAGGAACACATCTACAGTTGCCATGAGACACCCCAGTTAGGCATGATTTTTGATAACCGGGAACAAAAGCATCTGAAACTAATTCTTTTCTTTAACATGTATCCGGGGCCAATCCTTGCTACCTAGTATCATGTGTATTTATACAAACTGACAAAAACAATTATGAAATTCCCCGGTCTGCATGTATCCGGTGCCAATCCTTGCTACCTAATATCATGTATATTTATTCGTGTAAAAGCAAAAATAAATTATATACTGCATATTCAATAATGTTGACATCAGATTTAGAACTTCCATTTGACGAAAGTAACACCTTTTATATCGGCTTTTTCAGGGTTCGTCTTCTAGTAGGCGCCAGCTGTACTGCTAATCCAAGATCATTGCAAAGTTCCTCATCTGGATATAATGTACCTGGAGCTGCACCAAAAGCTTTCCGGGAGACTTCACTGCCAGAAGCAGCTTGATGGATATATGCCGATGCATCTTCCATTTTCTTCTTGAAACTTATTGACATAGACATGAAGTTCTTCGAAGGATGTCTCTTAAAGCTTCTTGCAGGCACTTGCTCTAAATCAGCAGCCTTTAAAAATCGTTCTGTAGCAGCTTCCCACGACATCTCATACCTCAACGAGTCAGTCAATTGGGAAGGCCCGTCGTCTAGTGCCTTCTTGGTGGCATCGACAAATCCCTTACCCTTGTCAAATGTAAAGCAATTAGGGAACTGCTTGAAGAAGTCATTTGAGGGATGATTAGCACAAACAACGATTTTTCCCATAGCCAAAGCTTCAGCTGTGGTCGTACACACTACATCGCTGGTGCTTGGATTCAGGAAAACTTTGTAACTGGAATAAAACAAGTAAAAGTTAGCATTCACTAATCATGCTTGCATAGAAAATGACCAAATTCAAATCAAGAACTATCTAGAAGAAGAGAGAAATCTCAATAAACCTGATGGTTTTAAGTGATTATATAGCAATAAAGATATTTAGTGGCTACTCCTTTCTCAAATAAAGTAAAACAGAGATTGTCCTGTTGACAGTTCATGGCCTTTCAGCTCTAAGGCCCTTATTCTCTATAATTTCCAAGAGAAAAGCTCAATCAAATTTTAAATTACTAACCAATTTGGGAAATGATGTGAACTCTCTGTTTTGTCTATTTTTTTTGTTTACATACCATCTGTATGGAATTTGCACATGTTATGTATTTGTTTCATGTCTGCTATATTTTTGTCATATTATTTTCTTGCTATTCTTGTCAACCAAATACCCAATTTTAAACCAGTTTCAAAAACAAACCCGTTAGCAAAACTTGTAAAAAATAACCTCCTAACTTGACTCTGTTCCAAAGACTATCAAAGCTAAAAGTGAGAAGGATTAAAACATTCAGCGCAAAAAATTACAGCAGTGTCAATCAATGTTCAAAACTCAATCAAAAGAACATGTTAAAGGACATCAATTGCCTTCATGCAACATTTAATTCATAAAACTGAATAAACTGATGTATATTCTTCTACGGACCTTCTAGCATAAAGTGCATGTTACTGAATATTCATCATGCAAAACCTTGTCTTTCATAATGATGAGAGAAAATAAAACAGTTAAATTACTTACTCATGGAATAATGGATCAGCATGATCACGACCTGGGTGAACTCTCACAGTCACATCTGGTCCCACATTTTTAGCAGCCTCCTTTATTTGATCAGAATCCTCACCACTCCCATACAAATCAACCTCAAGCCCACACAATTCCTTTTGGTGATCTTGAAGAAGTCTCAGTAATTCCTTGTAGCCTTTGCTCCACACCATCTTCCCAATGTAGTAGGCATCTTTGCTAAAGGCATTCCCTCCACTCTGTTGTTCCTCTAGCTTTTTCTTACCAATGTCAAGGAACCTGGGGTTGACACCATGGACATTGCAGACAATAGAATTTGGATAATCCTGCGTGGCAGCAGATAACCTGATAACCTGCAATATGAACCCACTAGACAAGCCATCCAAGGAATGTTTTCACCAAGAGTAAATATGCATCCAGGTCATTATACATCCTCAAATATAGCTAATCTAAGGTGGTTAACCTATTTTGAGACAAAGCACACTGCTAAAAAGCCCAAGAACTCTTCCCCACAGTGCAACAGAAACTCAAATCAAATCTCCTGGGTAGAGAAGATACATAACCAGCCATGTACTAACTATGATGATTTTGAGTAATATGTTCTTTTCTTTTCAACACATGTAATTACTTTCTCCATTGATAAATATGAGAGAGAAAATGATAGGCTTCATCTAAATGATATATATATTCAGAAGAAGCATTTGCAGCATTATCAAATCTCATTCACTGTTACCATATGCGAACTTAGAGAGAAGGCTATTTAAGTAGAAGACAGATGAAGTGGTCAGGATTTACCTTATGGCAATAAACCAACAACCAATTATTCACGTATTCATTAAAAATGCTAGCACGGCCATTCTTCTCTCTCCTAAATATTCAAGTAATTTGTATGAATTATACCAATGACCAAACGGAATTTCATTTTCCATTTCTTGCCATGATGAAACCAGGTAAGATGTTCAGGTTCCTCAAGGACAGCAATGTCAGCCTCCTCATCACGTATCACACTTGATATATCTCCACTAGGGAAAATGCTCCTTTTGTCTTTAGAGAACTGTGCCACATGTGAGAATAGATCAGGAAGGGCCTACAAATGTAAGATAGGTTTGGAAAAAATTCCAAATGTCGTGAGAGGAACTTACCTTTCCAGGATAAAAGCAGATATCAAAATCAGATTTGAATCCAGTCCTTCCTCAACCCATTGCCGAACTACCTTTCTTGGTCTGCAGGAGACTCGAATGTTATCTTGTTAGGATATACTAGTTCTGATCTTTCGAAGATAAATGGAATCACTAAGGTCACCTTTCTGTCCCATTTTTAGAGAGAAAGGCAGCCGGAAAGAGGATTCACAGCAGTGCCAGTCATCCATGGTAGGCTTGCAGTTGTATATATCGCAATATGCCGTTTTTCATCCATTTGATCATTCCTGGAAGACCAATTTCCCTTTTAATGCCCCCAACTTGAAGTTATTATGAGACCAAACTTCAAAGCAGTATGGTTAATAACCTCTTCTGCTGCATGAACAAGGGAAAGAAAGGAGTTCAAATTTAGCCTTTCCATTCGTATACACTATAAGTAAACAAACAAAGCATAATTTCCAATGATAGTACTGCTTGATGAAGATCAACTTCAAGTCATTTTTAAGCAAACCCCATAGTTCATCCCCACTTACGTCACTATGCCTTTCCAAGTTCTTATATGTCTGTTTCCTCTTATGGGAACTTTTAAACATATAAAAGTTACCTTCCCAACTTGACGGTACCTCTTAATAAAGGAGTTAACTATGAGCCATGCCCTAAGACAAACCACCAGTAAGTATAGGAGAAACCCCAAGAAATGATCTTTGGCAGTAGGAATGAAATAACCAACTTGTGCAATTGGCCAACTCATTGGATTCCATCCTTTTCATTTCCAAGACAAGACCCCCTTCTTGTCAAATAAGCAGAAAATAATAAACTTTGCAATCAAATCATTATTACATTTATACTTTTTTTTTTCCATTAAGAAAATATAGAAATTTTATGCTAGTGTTAACAATATGATAAAGGCACTTTAAAACACAGACACTGAAAAATTTTATGCTAATGTCAAAATACAGTAGCAAGTCAAGGTAGCAGAATCCATGCTCGCCTCAAGGATTTGCAAGGGGAACAATCTCTTTTCATTAAGTTCAAGCCCGAATGCTCTAGCATCCCAAATCCAAAGCACCTTAAGCACTAATACCCTCAAGGGTTTCTTAAAATAAGTAACTTAACCAAGACTTTATACTAATCAAATTCAAGAAGAATTAAATAAATTGAACATTAACAAATCTTAAGCACCCAACAATATTCAAACAACATGTACATTTAACAGGCAGAGGATTTAACGTGCTCTATCCAAGTGGGAGAACTCTGAATGCCATTAACTGATTAATTTATGATAGCATTTAGTTCTAAGAACTGGACAAGACAATGAGAACGCCACCTATGAGTGCTAATTTGGTAACCGAACTTTTTCCACTTTTGTGTTTGCCGAAGTTTGTAATTAATTATCTAAACTTTGCTTATTTTTGCATTCCATCAAACTTTAGGCAGTTAAATGGCAAATCTAGGCAAACTTGAGTCTACATATGGCATTCACCCAAAGATAAATAAATTTTTTAACCGGTGCATGCGGATTACGTGCCGGGAGATAGCTTGTTTAAATTACAATCATTTCCCAGGTTTTTCAAACTCTATGAAATATGAATAAAGATCAAATTTTTCTTCGATACTCAACATAAAATTCCACGAAAACAAGAGGGTTTGGGCTTTTTTCCCTAATTATAAGCATGAAAGTCAGCAAAACTACCAGTGAAATTAACGTCAAAGAAACGGAATTTAAAAACTAAACAACACGGGGTATGCAAATAAGTAAAGATGTCAAGAATAAGGGAAAATAAATGAATTAAGAGTTATAATTGGAATTAAGTACCTCGAAGTTGAGGAAAGATTGTTCCGTTGAAGAAGCTGCAAGATGATGAGAGAGAGAGCGAGAGAGAGAGAGAGAGAGAGAGAAGAGGAAGGAAGGAAGGAGGAAGGAAGGAGGAAGTTCGTTACAGAAGTTACAGGAAGGGGAGAAAGAATATACGTTTTTGTTATGGTATCGGTTTGAATGCGTTGCGTAGTTGTCTCTCTTTACGGTCAAGGTATGTGGTGACAGATGAGATGGCCAATCCAAAAAGCCGGTGTCTAGCTTCGTAGTAATTAACATTGCCTCTGTGGGCCAGGGAGGAGGGAAATGGAAAAAAATATTAAAAAATATTACATTTAAAAAAAATTATGAAAATGCCATCGAAATAAAAATATTTTCTCTTTTAGACAAGTAGATTTCATCTATTAAAAGAGATGATGTTATAAGTGTAAATAGATGATATGTTTTACCCACATGTGGGTAGTATTGGTAATACCTATTCCTATCTGTATTGGTACAACAGCTTTAATAGGATCCCAATTACAAAATCACTAAGTTCGTTCATAGAAACCTGAAAATTGAAAGTATGTTTCTACAACTACTCCTTAAATCTCGAATACGAGAAGCAATTAGATCTCAATGTCAATAAATAGAGCAATGAGAAACTTTAGTTTGAAAACCGATGGAACGCGAAACACAGTTATTCCAGTGTAGTAGTCATCAGCTTTATCCTCGTCATTGGTGGAGAGGTGTTAGAGATTGCAAGTGCCATCTGGGTCAGAAGAAAGAGTGTGGAAAGAGAGGAAACAGAAGATAAGAAGGAGAAAGGCGGAGATTACTGGGACGAGGAATTACTAGAAGCGAAAGTAATTATGGTGAGTATTTTATAACGATCTCGTTTCTTCAAAAGACGAGTTATATACAAGTAAATAAGATCTCGTAGGTCAATCACTTATGACATCGTCTCTTTAAGAGACGAGATTAACTTACGTAAAAATGAGAATATTTTCAATAATGGTATTTTCGTAATTGTTTAAAAATATATATAATATTTTTTTGAGAAGATGCCTTGATTTTTCATATCAAAGGTGCTAAGGTTGGATTCTCCTAATTGTAATGGCAAAAAAAAAACATTAACTCTCTCTCTCTATAGTATATGTAGGGCTTACCATCAATAACAAGGATTTATATTTTATAAACTTAAATTGCTACTAATAAAAAATTAAATTAAAGAGTATTTTTGTAACTCTCTTCTTTATTTAATTTGTAACTAATAGCAGGATTTATTTAGGTTAACTATAGATCAATTAATTCAATAAGTGCTTCCATATCACAGCGCTTATAAGTAGGCTGACCAACTTGTAAGTTATTCAAACTTAAATGACTTAAAATTTGGCTTATCTTGAGTTTGATAGGGACTTCCAATTGTAATGGCAAAATAAAAACATTAGCTCTCTCTCTCTTTTATAGCATAACTAAGGCTTACTATTCGTAACAAGGATTTTTATTTATTAACTTAAATTGCCACTAAAGAAATTCAATTAAAGTATCATTTTGTAATTCATTTTTTATTTAATTTGTAACTAATAACGAGATATATTAGCTTAACTATGGATTGATGTAATTTAATAAGTGCTTCCATTGTGTGTGCTTATGAGTTGGTCGATCAATTTGTAAATTATTCAAACTTAAAAGGCTAAAAATTTGGCTCATCTGAGTTTGATTATGAAAAGAGCCTAGAGTCTCATTTAAACTTGTTTGAAACACAAATAAGTCAATTAAGCTCGTGAGCAAGTGTCTTGATTTTTTATTATATCATATGTCATATAAATATTTTAAAAACTACATGTTATACATGTATATTATATATAATAAAAACAAAAATATATATTATATGTAATTAAAAAAATCTTTATTATGCATATGCACATGAGATGTTGAACCAAATAGGTTCAAGTTGTCTTTTAATGAGAACAAAACTTAGCAAATCATATGATAAATGATAAGCTTATAGTGTTCGTGTTGTACTTGCTACAAATGCAAGTAGCACCTGAATGCTAGCCTTGAAGCGAGACTTAGCTTCCAGATGCTAGGCAAAATAGTGCAGATTTTCAACTAGCATTCGAAAGCTGATTTTCGTGGGAATGAAGAAACAAGCAAAACTTTTAAGAAACATGTGCATAGAGACTGGAACAGTTGAAGAAAGTTAGTTGAGCCTACTTATTGCTATTAAACACATTTGTAATCATGTAAATCAAGTTACTTGTCTCTTGCTCATAAATTTGCATTTATTTAAGAAAGCGAAATGAGTAGTAATCCAATGTTAGTAGTCTGCAATTTGTAAAAAGAGTACTACTCGAGTGAGAATATTAGAAGAGAGTTTTGTATCTTGTCTGTAGTTTCAAGTAAGCAAAAAGTATGTTAACTAATAAAGTGTGTAAAATTTTCATTTGAGGCAATGGGTGATCATGGAGACTAGGAGGCAGATCGAATTTCACATTAAAATCCGACTTGATCCTCTTATTCCTACTCTTTTTATTTTCACACTGATATCTATTGTCATAATCATTCATTTATATTGTGCATTTTTTACCCATCAGAATTGACTCACTTTAGTTTGTGGGTTAAGCAAGTGAAGTATAGTTGACGTACTTTTAAATGAGCTAAAAAGATGGGTCCTAACTCGTTTTAAAAGAGATTAAACATGCTAACTCGTGAGCCATGAATTTGCACAACTCTAGATTCAATGGGTCCATGGACATTTCCAAGTACATGATTGGGTATTATTTTATTTTGATTTCATTCTTCCATTATTGTCACGTTTGGTATGTGAAAATGGTATAAATTAGTTGGATAAATGAAGTTTGTAAGTCACATCTAGTATATCAGGATGTACTTTTAGAAACTTGAATTTTAATTCCTTATCATTTAAAATTCCAATTTTAAGAAGAATCATATGAGAAATGGAAACTTGATATCATTACTTTTTATCCTATTATATATTTATAGCCATATTTATTAATAAAGATATTTTTAACAAATACACAATGTAGCCTCTCCACTACAATCTATTCCATGACTGTTCCAAATATTAGAATTGATTTGTCATTTTCAAACTCAATTATTTCATTCTAATCGATTTGGTGATTCTTATGTATCAAATGTAATATAACAAAATGGCAAATCCATAATTATATTTGAAAATGTTTATAGAATCGCTAATTCCATTCTTATATTATAAATGATTGTATTATATTTGAAGTGGGATTGAACTTATATGTATTGGTCCTAGTAGAATGTAAATGATTCAAAGAGTAAATAGAATCAAATTACTTTTTAAAATTAAATTTATTAATTCCAAGAATCGTGTTTTGGTTTTGAAAAAAAAAAAAAGATATAACATGAAATTAGTAAGGCCACTTATTTTTTTTATGAAGTGATTATGTGGGTAAAGACTAGAGAACAAACGATAAAGCATTACAAAAAGGGCAAACGATGCTCAAAAGAAAATATCGAAGGAAGGTAAAGTAGGGGTGTGCAAAAAAACCGATAATAGAAAAAAAAATCGAACCAAAATAAAACCAATCTAAAAATATGGTTAATGATCTGTTGGTTTCGTTTAGGATTACGGTTTTTATTTTTTTCGATTTTCGGTTTCGGTTTTGGTTTGAAACCATAAAAATTGATGGTTAATGATTTAACCGTTTTAATATTTATAAGTATATTATATATAATTTACATATACTAATTATTTTTTAAAATATATATACAATAAGACTTATATATACATAAATTATTTTTTAAAATATATATAGATATAATTTACATATATATAATTTATCTATGTTAATATTCCTTGGATTTTGATTAAAATACTATTATTCTATGTTTGATGGAGTTAATGTGGTAATTAATTTGGTTTGATTTTATTGATAATGATACATCCAAAGGTTTGTTTCTCTCTTTTCTTTAATTTGATTTTCTTTTTTTTTAGCTCTTGTAATATATAATTATATATGTATATAATTAAAGAAAAACTCTATTATAAAGGCTAAAAATTAAGGTTTATTGAAATTATCAATTTGATTTGTTGAGACCATTACGTTAAATGGTTAAAAACCGAAAACCAAATAAATTAACTGAATAAAACGGTTAATGTTTATAATGGATGGTTAAGGATCGAAATATTAAAAAACCAATTATTACTATTAGATTCAAAAAATAGGACACGAACTGGTTAACTGATCCATAAAACACTGGAAAAGAATATAATTTTAGGCTGTCTAGAAAAACATGTCTTTGCAGAGTGTTAGTGGGTACGTCCTTTTACTTCCTCCTCTTTTTTATGTATAATTTTATTTTTATTTGTGGGCAATGGATGGTGAAATGATTTCACATGGAGGCTCCACTGTGGACTTTTGGGAGGTCTTGTGAAGAAAAACATCAAACGAACTGCTCAAGTTCGCGGCAACAGACATTACTCATCAACAACTAAATATTTATTTAATAGCCTGTTAAGTTAAAATTTAAAAAAAAAAAAAAGAAGAGAAAGAAAGAAAAATCTTTTTCCTTTTTTTACTTTTAGAAAAATCTTTTTTTCTTTTTCTTTTTACTTTTTAATATCAATTATTTTATATACTTTATAAAAAATATGCATTTATATAAAATAAATATTTATGTTTCATTTTTTTCTAATATTTATTTCACTAACTCCTCAGCTGATGTTTACCTCCTTAGCCAACTATTTCATATTAAACAACGAGGCATAAACCATGAGAAAAGGTTGGGAACGAATTAATATATAAAAATAGATCCTTTATTCTGATGCAACTCCGACGCCAAGCATCGTTCGGTTTGTTTAAAATTTAAGCCGAATTTTTTATCAAGCCTGAAAATTAGGTTTAAAGTTTTTAATTCAAGCGTAAGCTTGACTCGTTTACAACTCGAGTGTCAGGACCCACCCAAGGGCTATGCAGATTCAAGGTACAATCAATTTATTTAATCCTGTGTATTGGTGCCCCAAAGTAAAAGTTAGAAAGAAATACATGGCCAATTATAAGTAAAAAGATAATTAATCATATTTCTAAATGAACTGCAACTAGTTATACTTAATTTTATACGTACATGATGTCCATTTTTTTTTTATTATATAAAGACATAAGTACAAAATATTAATTATATTTGTTGCAGGCTTTGCTCTCAACATACCTGATCGTGATGGTACCCTCTAATCTTCCATCATACAGAAAATAAAAATATCTTAGCTCACTATTGAGCTAAGTGAGTGGATAAAAATAAAAAAAACAAAATAGAAATACATATGCAAAATACATACATACATATATATATTATATACATACAGTTATGCAGTAAATGTATGCCATGCTAATGCACATGACATGCATTGGTACCAACATCTAGCCTAGCCTAACTTTCATTCGGTTAGTTAACATCCCAGACATCTGGATAAGAAATCTAGGAACTTACGGCTACAAAGAGTAGCTAGGGAGTAGGAACCCCTGTAATCCAACCTAGCTGACTATATTAGTAGCCAGAAATTGATTTGCAATGCAAACCCTGCCTAGCTGACTACAATAGCAGCCATAAAATTGATTTGTCAACGCAAATCTATATGCAAAAAAAAAGTCCAAGCATAATCAAAATTTTGCAAATATGACTTGTAAGTCCTCTTTCGTGCCATGCCATAAATGCATTAACAATAAAAGATGTCACAAATTTCACATCAACAAGGATTATAATATCCAAGTCATCCATAAGTTAAAGTCTTATTATTCACTTGGACTTGTATATAGGGTTATACTTAAGTGAAACTACATAAGGTCAATCCTTTATAAAGGAAAATTATCAAATCACCAATCACAAGTACAATACAATCAATAAAAAATTACTTAAAATTATTCAACAACAACAAAATCAGTAGATTAAATCTACTGTTAACAAAACAAAAATCTACTTGTGGTCAAGTAAAGGTATATTTCTAATACTCAGAATACCTATGTTCCTTGGATAATTCACCTAACAAAGTGATAATCCATATTAATATTCATTTGATGATTTTGTTTAAGTGGACCAATTAAATTTATATATCTTTATCGGTAAATATAACCATACCTCATATCTTGAAGAATGGTATATTTATTTATTTATTTGTTTGAAATACATGATGTATAAGGTAACTGTATAAAAACGACTAATAATTTATTATGTTACTTTATCTATTGCTTGACTTAATGGTGAAAAATTTAATAATGCTTGAAGGATATTAATGAATTTTAATTCACGGCTCTACGACCTCCAGACATTTCAGGCAGTTTTCATGAGCTAAGTTTGTCAAATTCAAGTTATACTTTTCATGCTGCAAAATTTTATCTTTCTTTCTTTGTTTTTTTTTTTTATTATTTGTTTTTGTTTTGTTACAATGATGTGTAAAAATTCTAGCAATGAATTGAAAGAAAATTACGAAATCATCAATTCTACAAGTGTAAAGCGAAAGAGTCTTAACTATAGAGATATATACTAAGAGAATAATAAATAATATCAGTCTAATTCTTTCCAGAAACATATTTCATGAGATTTTCTAAATCCTATCCATAAATATCTATAATCAAAAGAAATTATGTTGTAAAAATGGTTTATAGCTACCTCATATGTGTAATGTGTAACATTGAATACGAACTCAAACCTTTATTCCTAAATTAGCTTATTTTACTACAATCATAGATTACTATATTCCCAAGTTATTAGATCATTTGAAGTAAAATATGTACATGAAATGAGTTATTATAAAATTTAGAAACTAAGCATACATATTTACTATATTGAATAGAACCTTATGTGTCAATGGTAATAAGGAGGATAGATTGATGCACACTGGTTTAAATGAAATATAATGTCCTATGAATTAATTTAGTAATAATTAATCATTGATATAATAAAATCTCATAAAACTTAATTTTCGCATTATGTATATCTTATTCGATTAGCATAAATAAGTGTGTTGGGCTATGATTAAGAAATTTTGACATGTAATAGGTCAAAATTTCTTAGCCCATTTAACTTATGGGCTAGTCTAGCCCCACTCATTTAGTCAATTTGCACACCTCTAATTGAATCATTTGTGTATTATTATGATGGTAATTCCTAAAATTACCATGAATAAATAAAAACATATGACCCGACTACCTTTTCTAGGAACAAATCCCATAAGTTATTACATGGCTAAAATTTATATAAACTATAGTGGCATGATTAAAACATTTATTAATTAACGCATATAAGGTAGAATGAAATTGATTGCATCCACTTAAAAGTGAAATTGCTTTTCTTTCATAAGCCAAAATCATTTATCCTAAAGAATTGCAATTTTAGCTTCCTAAAATACTTTTAAACATAGAAAGGAGAATGAAATTTAGGATCATGATTGGGGATCCATTTGGATTGTCTGATTTTCATTTGTATCTAATATATATATATGTATCTCATCTTTAGTTTATTTATATCTGATTTATTTTATTTGTTTATAAGTAAAAATGTTTGTTTTTTCATTTATATATGTTTCTTGATAAACATTTGTTTGAAAATGAAAAAAATAATATATAAAAATAACCATAATAACATGAACAAACATCCCCTCTTTTCCAAGTTCATCCCATGCTAGATGGTTGAAGGAGTTTTGAGTATTAACATAAAAACAATCATTAATAAGTTTAAATCTAGCTTTTTCTGGTCTTAACATTTCTTAGCAAATTTATTTAGACATCCCATAGGTATGGGTCGAGTCCGATTCTATTTTCTAAGGACCTATAACTACACCATATAGGGGGTAGGGTAGGTCCAATCCATGGATCTGCTGGATCCTGAGGTAGGTTGAGACGGTTCCAAACTGTCTCTTTTGAAAAAATAAATTAAGGAAAGAAAATTTTTAAATTAAAATAATAAAAATTTCAAACTTTAAATATAGAAATGAGCCTAACAAAATATTACTCTTTAGCCCATATCAATTAACACTATCAAGGATGTACAATTATTTATATAATAATGTTGAGTTGAAATATTAACATGAGACTAGAGCAACACTCTAAAAGAATAGAATTTACAAAAAAAAAATTCCACATTGTTTAGATGTGTGAACACTCTTTTAGTGGAACTCTATATAAAACATGAGATATGATGGTTTTAAATTGTATTTATTACATGAGTTGTCGTCAACAATATATTAATATTGTAAATAGATAATTAATAATTTCAATTCACGTAAAAGTTAGTTTAAACATTAGATATTATTTGCTTTATCTAACTTTTTTATTTTTTATTCTGTACATATTTTTATTTTTTTTATTTTAATCATAATAACGTCATATTAATATATTTATTTATTTTATTAAGGGAATCTTAAGGATTCACTAGATTCATGGATCTTCAAGATCTGTGTTGGTGAATTCGCAAACTACGGTGGTTTTGTTTGGTGGGTTAGACCCACCCAATGTGGCCAGGCCGGAAAGATGTGTGGATTTATGCGCTTCGCAAACTTGAAAAGGTTCCTGGGCTTCAGCAATTTTCTAGAAAAATCTATTAATGACTTCGAGATATCGGTTATAACTTAAACCTGGATAGAGAAAAGATTAAAACTTCTAACATTCAAGAAAAAAATAATTATAATTAATTTAATAATTAAATAAAATAATAAATAAAGAATGAATTACTTCTTCTTCTCATCCTACTCGTTTTGTCATTTTAAGTGACGGCATTTCTTACATTAAAATGTTACTCATGGTGCATGCGGGCTATATTTACTAAGAGGATTCTACATCTATAGTTTTAACTTATGTCATGGATGGTTAATTTAATATTTAATTAAATTTATGTGATTATTTTTATTGTCTTATTAACAGTATTTACTATGTTTGCAGACGTAGAAAAGATATATGTATGATTAAATTTTTATTTATTTTTAATATTATTTAACAATTATAGACAGCTTATTTCATATCAGAAAAGAGCAAATGATGTTACTGAGATTGTAAAAGTAATTATAAAAAGTTTGATTGAATATTAAATTTGTCATTTTAAAATTTAAGTATGAAATTTAAATTTTTTGTATAAAGTTGTAGTAACAAATTTGAGCTTTTTCGTCAAATATATACTCATGCACTTTTTTGTATAAGTGTAATTATATATACGTATCAAGTCAAGCAGAGGCGAAAGTAGAAAGTTGGTTTATCTAAATGAGTTGATTTTAAGCTTTGATTTAAACATAAGATGACTCATAAATAAACTCTTTTATATATACTTGTTAATAAACTTGCAAGTAACTCGTTAATAGGTTTGTTAATAAACTTGCTAAGAGATTTATATGAATGATATATTATATATAACTATATAATTAAATAAAAAATTAATTTTTATTTAATATTTATATGTATATATTTATACCAACACTTATATTTTATATTTTAGATTTGAAAAAGATGAAAAATATGTTATCTAAATGAGTTGAGTTTGAGCTTAGATTTTAAGTTCGATAAAGGGTTGATAGACTCTTATAAAACGTGATTCGACTCGAGCTCGATGTGAGACCCTACTAATTGGGATAATAATATTAAGGATTTGATAAGATGAAGTAGTCCCATAAAATGTAATATTTTATGAAATATGAAATAAAATAATTGTAGAAAAAATCACTATTGATGTAGCATTATTCCTAAGATTTTTATATTTGAGATTAACCTCATGTGTCAATGGTAATAAGAAGGATAGATTGAAATAAACTTGGGCCTTCTATGGAAAGATAGTTGAAGATTTCCAAGTCATCGACTTGTAGAATAATATATACATATATTTATATATGCAAGTAAGTGTCAAACATTACTTTATTCTGGTATTAGAATTTTAGTTTTGCACAAAAAAAAAAAAAAGAATCATAAGATTGTACAATTTTCATGATAAAATAAGCACATAAGGTTAATCTAAAATATAAAAATCTTAGGAATAATGCTACATCAATAGTAATTTTTTCTATAATTATTTTATTTTATTTTTTACAATGGACCAAGCCAACCCAATTCATCACCAGTTAGGCCAATATGGCTCTTGGTTTAAATAGGCAAGCATAGTTGGTCCACTTTAAATGGGCTTAAAAAAGGTTAATCTTAACCCATTTTAAAACTAGTTCAACAAGCTATAACTCATGAGTTATGATTCATTTACATAGCTTTAAATTTAAGATTTCATAGATATTTCCAAATATAGAATTGTGTTGTCATTCCATTCTTTTTAATTCTTGTCACATTTGGTGTATAAAAATGGTTTGGAATAATTGGATTGGAATGAAGTTTTTAATGTGATGCTTGAATGTATTTACCATTTAAGGCCCGGTTTGTTTTAATGAAAATGTTTTTGAGGAATTTTTTTTCATTTTTTGATGTTTGCTTACAGAAAAATGGTACATTATTAGAAAACATTTTCCCTTATTTTGAAAAATATAGATTGATTTATTGTTTATTTTTTGAAAAATAACTTACAATATATAAAAAGTGTAAGTCATTTTTTATCAATTTACGAGCATTATTTACCAATCATTTATTATCTAGAGACTTTTATTATTAAATTTTAAATATGTTTTCCTTTAGGTAGATTTATTTGCCATTATAATATATGTAATTTATTATTTTTTATACTTAAAATACATGAGTTACTTTGAAATTATACAATTAAAAGAAATTTTTTTTCATAAAATTAGCCAAAGTTTTAAAAACTCTATTACTTTTCAGGAAAACTACAAACAAGCCTAAGTTCCACTCATTTTTCCATGTTTAAATGAGCTTTTAGACGATAGAATCTTAATTCTTTTGGATTGACAGTTACACTTTTATAGAGAATATCAAATGGTGATTTCATTATACCCTTATTAATTATATATAGTTGAGTTACTTTTTATCATATTAGATATTTACAATTATATTTAATAGTGAGGATATTTTTAACAAATACACACTATACACCTACTCCATTTTAATCCATTCCATTGAAGCATCAGAAGGGTTTGTAATTTCAAAACTCATTCCATTTCATTTTAATCGATTCCTACCTAACAAGCATGATATAACAAAATAGCAAATCCATTCATGTATATATTTGAAAATGCATATAGAATCATTAATTCTATTCTTATATTATAATTGATTGTATTATATTTGAAATGGAATGAATACGGATATATATTGATACTAGTATAATGGAAATGATTTCTTTTTAGAGTAAGTGGAACCAAATTCCTCTTTGAAAATAGAATTGTTCAAGGAATGGTGTATCAACTTTTAAAAGAAAAAAAAATCAAATATGAAAATAAAAATAAAACAAAAAAAAAAGAAAAACTATTTCATTATGACTCGTTCTTATGCATCAAATATAATTTAGTTTAGTCCTAATAAACATAATATCAATGCAAAGCCCACTTTTTTTGACCACTTGCTATATATATATAAGTGATTGTGTAGGTGAGGAACAAAGGATATAATATTACCTAAATGGTAAACAATCCTCAATTCCGATCATCGGGAACAACAATCTAGAGTGGGTAATTTTATTAATTTTTTATTTATTTTATCTGGAAGAGCTTTTATTTATTATTTATTTATTTATTTTATTTTATTTTTTTGTCAATGGAGTATTTTTCGTATGCCATATATGGAATGAAGCAAGAAAAAATAATTTTTTTTCCCAAAAAAATTTTACGGCTAGTTCAGAAATTATTCAGAAGATCATGAAAGGCAATTCGTGGTGGCTGATTGAGCATATAAACTGATTATATGTGAAAAAAAATTTAATTCATACTATAATCCTGTTTATCCATATCATATTCTGTGTCATTCATATTATAGATGGTGTCAATTTGTATTTCATTTTTATCTTCATGTATTATATCCGTATTGTCATACCTCATCACATATTACAGCTGTAAAAATTGCATATTATTCAAATGAGAAAGGAATTTCTAGACAAATCTTTCAATAAAGACACGAATAAGATCAAAGGGAGTTTGTGGCATTTCATTGCTTTGGGGTCTACCATTTGGGATTTAGATATATAGAGTTATTAGGGAAAAAGAAATAAGCATATCCCTGCCACAAGGTTGCTGAAAAATTACGAGTCTACGACTGGAGCTGGGGAAAGAGGAGAAGGACAGTAAGCCGTAAGCGAACCGGTTTTAAGGGAAAAGCGAGTCAAACTCGAATCTCAAAAAGTATTTAACTTAGTTCGAGTTTGATTTGAAATACTCATTATGGAGGTCAAGTTTGATTTAATTACATTTATGTATACTTTTAAAGTAAATAAGTCATTTAACTAAAGCAATATTGTTGTATGAAGGTTGTTTAATTCGATTAAATTTGTGGGATTGGGTAAGATAAAAAACCTAATAACTTATTTGGTTGTGGTCATGCCTTTGATATTAGTATCATGTGGAGGATTAGACAAATCCCCATTTCATTGTATGAATCAATCCTTTTACAACATTTTTGTGTGGTACTTCTAGGATGAATCTTTGCTTACCCAAAATTAATGTCCCAATTGCATCTCACCAAAGCACGCCAACCAATTAAATAACTTAACATAGTTATTGCTTATTAAAACCGTCAAATGTTTCATCACGATTAGTTAAAATAACACTAAAACAGCAAATAATCATCATGTATTTATGGAATTAATTTCTTGTTTAGGACACTAATTGAAATTAATTCCTTAAATAAGGTCAATATGAAAATAATTATCAATTTACCACACCAAAATCGCGTTTTTATTATCAGATATACGAGTGAACAGTAAATGCACGTATATCGTGTCTTGGAACCGTGATATACACGTGCATATCATGACTAAAAAACGAGATATATATTTGAGGTACTGATTAATATCGCGATTATTAATCATCATATCGGTACAAAATACTTATATCGCGATTAATAATTGGGATATTACGACTCTAGTCAACCATTAAATCGTGATTCTTTTATGTGATTTTTGTATAAAATGGCATATTCTGTTTCTCAAAGGCGATTTTGTAACTGAAAATTAGTAATTAATTTCATTCAAACGGTATATTAGTAATTATTTTGTATAAGAACCTTAGACATACACTAGACTCATGAATAACACGAAAATTTTTATCCGATATCATTGGTATCAAGCATGATATAAGTGAATTACATTATCCAATATTCTTAATAGTTTCCTTATCCTATCCAATTATTACAACCATACACGGTTATAAACTCATCTGCGACACTTGAGGATGACTTTATATTGATCAACTTAACAAGCTCGTTAAGATAAAAACAAACATAAACAAAACACTTCAAGGTAAGGAGAAAACAAAACATGATCTCGTCAAGTTCCCATAATCTAATAACGTGAACGTTATTCGTAACGAATGACATATATTTGATTCCTTTATATTATAATCGTCGGAAATCTTAGCATAATAAAAGAGTGGTTGAATTGGTCGTGCGTAAGAAATATGTGAATGGGTTGGGTTTATGTTTGGTATTTAAGAATATAAACTCCCCCAGAGAGCACCTGTCTGAATAAACCGGAAATTTGGTATAATCTTTCACATTATCAAGGACAGATTTATATTGGCCATTGCTTTGAAATTCCACTCCAGGCACCAGTCCTTGACCTTCATATTCCTTTTTAATTCCTATTGTCTCGAGCAATTTCCTAGAGTAAATTGGCATGAAGGCCTTACCTAAAGGAAGAATAAAAAGACATGAAATGATGGCAGATGCTATTCAGCATTCACACATCTGTAAAAGTGGGAAAGAAACTTTTACTTCGTGCCGCATCTCCTCATTCGCCGCTATTAAAAGTTAATAAATGTTGAATATGTTCCTAATGGTTAGTTACAAGGAATTCGGTCAAAACAATCAAGTACTTCACGTTGAAATTAATAAAAATAAAAAAACTCTAAACGTAACCTTTGGAGCTTGATTCAAGGGGAGTCCTCAATGGACTTGAACTCTACTTAATTAAACTTATTTAGAGTTGATTAAAACAAACAAACAAATAAACTTGTTAAGTGCAAAGACCGAGAGTAATCGTCAAAGAGGAGAAATTATATATATGAATCTTGTGAAGAAAAATATTCAAGGTTTTGAGAGCGTATCTAATAAAAAATTTAAACTTTTAAAGTTATTAGATTAATAGGTCTTCTTCATCTGCATATTATTGACTTAACTTGTATCTTTCCAATATGGATTATTATTTTTATCTTAATTATGGTTGTATTTCAACAATCTCCTCCTTAAGTATGAGTCTTTTCTACTTTAGACTTCCCTTTCCATTTCGAGTGGAAATATATTGCAGTCTAATCAAGAGCTTAGTGATAGTCTATGGTAGGGTCTGATTGAGTTTATAGCTTACCCATCATGTATTTGCCTATTCTTACAGCAATCAAGTCTAGTGGAGGCACTAATAGGTGAATGTTTCTTGATATTAAAGTTTGTTAATTCATGTATTTGGGTGTTGAGACTTAAGAAATTCTTGAAAGAGAAAAGCAAAATATGAGGAATTGCAAGTAGGTATAGATGTGATCCTTGATTTTTTTTTTTTTTTGGAAATTTTTATGTTCGTTGGTGCTTTGGAACGTTGTAATGTGATAGAAACAATGTAGTTGTGTATGCCTTGGGAGGAAACCGAAGATTGAATGGTCTGAAAAAGTTTTATCAAAGGAACTGCACATTTTCTTGTTATCAAGGAAAATCCAACTTGTGATATGACCATGTTTAAATTGTGTTACACTTCTGTTTGCAACATAACCTTTAACATGGTTATGTTAAGAATAGTATTAAGAACACAACCTCTAACATGGCTATGTTAAAACTTGTATTATGCTTTTATTCAAAACATGACCTCTAACATGGTCATGTTGATACATGTGTTTGATACAATCCCATCAAAACTTATATTTTTTTGTTCAAAAGTGCTTGTTTAACTTCTTTCTTTAAGTTTGAATGTTACTTTAAAACCTTGAAACTTAAATATTACCAAATTGATTACCAATTTGATATTTTGAATATTTTATTTAAATTAAATATATAAGTATCCTATACAAACCTCAATGGTAGTGTAAATGTGAGAATTATAGAAAATGTGATCAATATGTAGGTTTGAAAGTGTAAATGGTTTTGGTAGGGAAAAATGGAGAACCATATGACTAGGGGGGGGGGTGCAAATTTACTTTATTACAATATAAGCATAACGCATTTTTTTCTTAATTAAATATATTATAATAATCAATTTTTTTCTGAGGGAGAGGGGGGCCATAGCCCCTTTTGGCCCTTGCTTGGGTCTGTCCCTGGGTTTTGGGTACTTTAATTAGACAAGTCTTTATTATCTATGGCAATAAATGACATGTTGTTAATACATCAAGATTACTGGTGATACCAATATGACACCTTCATAATCTTTATGTGGTGTTGTCTCTACGTCGATTTATACTTGGAGATTATTTGGATAAATCTAAGTGACTTATGGACTCATGGATAGTGGTGAGCAAACCTAACATCATGCATATGTATTACATATATATGTATAATTTAGGATATTAAGTTATCCATTTGTTATCAATAAGGTTAATTGAATATAATAAATGAATACCCGCTACATGTATATGCGTGCCATTGAATCTTGTATGCTTATGCTCATGTGATATTATAGTATTTAGCTACAACTAATTCATTCATCATTTTCAAGTATAAAGTGGAGATCGTATAATCAATTGTGGTTTGTTAGATTTAGGGACATTGCTAATATTGTAATATGCATTTAGTGTTTGAGATATAGTAGAATTCTAGTTACAATGTATAATTATTGTAGTATTGATATGACAAACCCTTTGAGTTTTTTGTAGTTGAATTCATATAGTTTTACAAGATGATACTTATGTGGTTGTTTATGATGATGTGTATATGATCTAACATTGTTTAAAGTTAATATACAAGTGAGTTAGGGTTATTTGAGTCTTTGAGTCTGCATACTTAGTTATGGAAATATAATGACATGCTTGATACAAAAAAATGAATCAAAATAGAATCGCGATTTCGGCTTCCATTCCCTTTCTTATGTTTGGAAGCATTATTAAAAGTTGGAATTGTGATTCCTTAGAATCGATGATTCCGACTTCAAGGAGGATTTCGATTCCACCTTCTCAAAGGCACAATCACAATTCCTTTTCACCTTCTTTACTTTAATTACTATTTTATCCCAAAAAAATTACTATCTTATTATTATTAAGGGTATCATTGTTAAATCCTAATATATACTCAATCTTCTTTATTTCATTTCATGTATGTGTCCAAACATAAAAATGGATTTGTGATTCCCTTATTCATTCCATTTCATTTCATTCCTTTGGTTCCAATTTATTTCATTTTGAAGGATTCCTGTATACCAAACGTAACATAAGGAGTTGCAAAAGCCAGAGATGACTATAATTTACTCAACATTTCTCACTTTTTTTTAAGAAAAAGTTAATAATTTTTTCCCATTTTCAACAACAACTAATTATTAGCCTATGCTACTAGCTAATTCTTTGCATCTTCAATCGAATTCATTAAAAAATGAGTACATTGCAGGATTATCCCCTAAAAAATATTAGATTAAGGAGATAGCCCAAATTTCACGACAATATACTTACAATCTTTGAAAAATATTAATATTATAGACTTTCTCCTATAATAAAATACCAAATCATATCACATCATCATAGAAATTGCAAATATTCTCAAAGGGTGATTTGTCATCTAAATTCTAATAAAACCTTTATTGATCGCTAAAATATCAAACGAGTATGTTTATATGGTTTTTTTTTTACTGGTACCCATATCGGTATTTGTATTTGTATCCGTATCATATCTGTTTCACATCAGTATCTAATTTATTTGATCGATTTATAAGTAAAAATGTCTATTTTTCATCAGTATTTGTTTTGACAAACAGTTTGCTTAAAAACGACAAAAAAAAAAAAAATGAAGCCAAAAAGATTAAAAGATTAATGAAACAAATAGACCGGTCAACAAAACTAAATTGGATGGTTAAATATATACTCATGTAATAGAATGACTTGATATAGCATTTGATGAGAAAATTCTCCATCATAATGTTTTCAAGAGGTACAAGTAAAGGTACTTTAGAAATTTTTAATATATTTATAAATTATAAATATCCATATTTTTCTTGAAGTTTTCTTATGTACATATTATTATTTTTTATAAATAAAATTTAATAGCTTTAACCTTAACTAAGACACAAGTCAAAATAATTCATTGATTAATATAGTTTTTAAAAAATTATATGTATTTTCTAAATAGGATCGGACCTTAACACTATGTTTAGATTGAAGGAAGCAAAAAGTGAGGGGAGGAATTGAAAGGGAAATTTTTACTTTTCCCATACATGGAAATGGGAGAAAAGATGAATATATGTGTAGGAGGACAATCACTAAGGTATCTAAATCTCACAGATAAAAGTCTAAATCTCAAAACAAAAATTAGGGTTAGGATAAAAGAATCAACTTACTAGATATAAAGCACCAATAAGTGATTCCAAACACACAAATATCAAAGATCTATTGATATGATTCACAATAAGCCATGGGCACACTTGCCACAATAAAAAGATCGATAAGAGTAGAAATAACTTAAGAGCAAAACAATCTCAAGAGAAACTATTTTCAAACTTCCATAATAATATTTATGACAAGAGAATACTATTTACAGTAGTCTCCCATATCAATAAAAGATTAATAAGTAACTAAGAAATTATTAAACCATCCAATAAAAGATTAATAAATAACTAAGAAATTATTAAACCATCCAATAAAAGATTAATAAATAACTAAGAAATTATTAAAATATCCCTCATAAGGATCTTACTAAAATAACTTCTCAAATAAATGAGAATTTGCGAAACATCAACTTTTTCATCCTCACATGGCTAAGAACACTAGTGTCGTGTTCATGTTTGTGTACCTTGGATGTCACATAACTCAGCTTCAATTTAACTTGCACATGATCTACCTACATGAGTCATGTTTTCTCTCATGAGGCGTATAGAAGGACTACATGATTGAGAACATGGATTGTGTACTCTTTCGTGTGTCGTATCAAAGTTTTTTTCCCAACCACCTTCAATTCTGATCTTAACTTCACTTATAGTACAAGTCGTGTTGTTACTCATATGCTCTTCACCACCTTGCAATTCATTCAAAATCAACATATTAAAGCCAATACAATTGTGATCATCAAGCAATGCAAAAGTTGATATAAAAACTTTTCTTCATCAGGCTCTAAGCTATCTGTAAGCACCCTTAATGCAAGATTCTGCAAGCCTCCAGCCCAAGCTCAATTAGTCCCTCAAGCTGAGTCCCATCATGAAATGAATAGATTTCAAAAAGAAAAATTTCATTGAACTCATAAGAAATAATTCTCTCAAATTTGGAGAGGATTGGTTGGGAATAATAATAAGAAGACAATTATAGCCATAAAAACAAATGCATAATTTTAAAATATAAACAAATTTATGATATTTTAACAAAATAAACAATTTTACATTACTAAATCTTCTTCCCCCATTCTTTCTCTTTTTATGTAAAAAAGAAATTTAAATTTTTTCTTTCATCTTCTTTAATTCTCCCTTTTAATTTTTCCCTCTTTTCCTAAAGATAGTGTAAAGAGGGACTGATAGAAAATGTTGTAGACTATATTCATTATTAATTTAATAATAAATACATTGCTTGTTTCATCGTATAATATCTTCGAAAATCTCTTACCATAACTAAAATACAATGGACGACAAATAATGTTAATATCCACAACAAACATGACTTGAACAAAATTTAATAAAAAGTTCTAAAATTCATAACTAATCTAGTAGATGTTAAAAAAAAAATCTCTAGAAAGAAAAAAAGATGGTAGCTTCTTCATCTCCTCTTTCCTTTCTTGTTCTTTTGGTAATGTTTTTATATATTTTTTAAATTATAATACTGGATTATTAAGTATCCATCGGGTTAATTATATGATCAAACCCCAACTCTTTAATCTTACAAGGTTTTTATTATATATATAAACCTATAGGTTGTTTAATGGATCATATAGGTTGGAAACCTTATAACGACCTACCTAGTTTCCTAATTGCTAGTATGTAACAAATGAATTTATGATATGTCTATAGTCTTTAATATAATCTTATTAATTAGTATGCATTTGATTTGCTAGTTTGATATCAGTTTGTTATTGGTTTCAATTAAACTATTTATAAAATACATATTCAAAGAAAAAATAAAAGCTTTTATTTTTAAACAGACCTAAAAATTAAATATAAATAGAATAAACACGATGCAAATATCCAAACAGACAGCTAGTCTTGTTGTGTAAGATGTTGTAATATTTGATCAAACTGACCCGATCACATCCCAAAATCCACGTGGCAAAGATCAAAAGGCAGACAGGGCAAATCGATCGTGATTGGGCTGTCCCTCCAAGCCAATCTCAATGATTCCACGTGCTAATACAAAAAAAAAAAAAAAAACACACACACACACACACCATTTACATATTTTTCACCTACTTTTTCACACAGGAAATCCCTAACTGCCCTCCATTTCTTGCCCCAGACCTTTTCCGGTCAATGCCTTTTCTTGACTGCTCTTTAGCTTTCCTGCATTCTCTTCCTGCCCAAAAAACCCGGGCAGTCTCTCACTCGTTTTCGTTTAGAACAGCATGGCTGCTTCGTTTTTCCACTTTCCACGGACACGGACACGACCAAATCTCCAATTAAATGGTAAAAATATATATATATATATATATAAACCCATTTTTGAAAAAAAGGAAAATAATGAATTATAAAATTCATTATTATAACGATATTTACAATTGATATAAAAAGTACGACTTTTGATGTATGAGGAGGAATTTAGAATCATAATATTATATGTATTTAGAGTAAATGTTTTTAGCATTGTTAAAAAAAAGAGAAAAAGAAAAAGAGTAAATGTTCTTAGTATTAAATAATTGATTACTGAAGTTTAATACAGTGTTTGGTAAGGTAGAAAGCAAGAGAAAATGAGAACAAATGTAAAATTAAAATGGACTAGATATTTTTGGTTTATTTATATAAATAATTTATCTTATTTTTTTATTTTCATTCTAACAATCCAAACACAAAATATAAACTTATTTCCCTTTCATTTCATTTTATTTTATTTTCTTTTCAACTCATTTCTCTTTCTTCTTGTTGATTTTCACGATGAAATGGATTACCAAACACGGTTTAAGGATATGTTTGAATTGTAAAATATAAATGGGATACAGATACGATACAGAAAAATGATATGCTTGGATGATCTGTTTTTCATTTGTATATCAAAATGATATGTGTAAATATGTTTTATTTGTATTTATTTTTATTTATTAGATATTTTCATAAAAACAGTAACTTTTATTTCGTATTTATTTTTTGATAAATATTTATTTAAAAAATTTTAAAAATTATTTATATTTACCGAAACCAAACAGACAAAAGAAATACAACTAGTGATGTATTAGCGCTCCTCCGCACACGCGCGCGCGCGCACACACATATATATAATATATATATATATCAAATTGATAAGAACACGTGCCCGAAAGTTGGAGCTGGCAAATAATTATCCCTGTTATTTATTTACGGCTGGTAACAACTTTCTATGCGATTTTTTTCTTTAAAAAGAGAAAATAAATATAATTTACTTACCATCCTCACTGAAGGAGGGAGTACCTGGGGGCTATAAAGAGACAAACACAGTAAGCACGGACTCCCTCTCTGCCTCTTCCTCTCTCTCCATCATTTGTCGACTGCTTGACTTCACTTCCATCCATCTCCAAGAAAAAAGAAAGAATTCTCATAGAGAGAACTGAAACTGCGTTTACGAAACAAGATCTAGTACAAGTGTCGCTGTCGGTGATTTTCGATTTTTTTCTCTATATTCCTTTCTAGGGCACATAATGTGGAGAGTAGGTCGATTCGCAGGTGTATCAAGTTTACGTAGAATTAGATCGAGGTTTTTGTCCACTGCAATACCTGGTCCTTGTATTATCCACAAACGTGGTGCTGATATCCTCCACGATCCATGGTTTAATAAGGTTCGTGTCGGCGTCGGCGTCGTGTTTGTTTCGCTTTTCCTCATATATAATATATATATTAATGTTCAATATATACTGTTTTGGAATGATTGTGTTTGATCGAAGACGCGGTTTAGTGATTATGTAAGTGTGTGATGGTATCTTGCCTAGCTCAATTTAGAAACAAATGATCCAAAGAGAAATCCGAATTTCACTTCAACAAAAATTCTATGGTTCTGATTGACTGAACAGTCAATTTCATTGTTGATCTTCTTTTTTTCTGTTTACAAAATGCTGTTTATAGTATTTCGTACAATTATTAATCTCCTAATAGTTGTTACTATTAACTAATGATCTAATTGGTTTTAACACTCTTAACTAATTTTCATTATATTCCTATACTGAACGACAAGGATCATAGCAGCATGAAGCACGGTTCTCGCTATGATATGGTCTAGATAGAGCTTTGCACGTGATAAGTACTCTGTATATGGTGAATATTGTTTTGGTGGGCACGGTTGCTAAACTTGATGCAAAATGGTTTAGGTGTAGAGTTTAGCAAAATTACAAGTTTAGACAAAGAAAATTGTATGCCCTCAAATAAAAATTATTCAAATACTAATTAAATAAAATTAATTACTAAAATATCTTTGTAAAATCGTACCTTTAATAGGCGATTTACAAATTTACACATAAATTTTATCTTGAAAATATGATTTATTAACAAATGTGAATTCCCTTTTAAAAAATACGATTCACATACAAAATAAGTGAATCGCTCTTTCAAGATATGATTTATCTTATAAAAATATAAAATGCCTTTTAAAGATGCGATTCAGCATTGTATGTATAAATTTGTGAAACATCTGTTCAATGTGTGATTTTGTATAGGCATTCATGTAATTATTTTTGTATAATTTGTATTTGTACAATTTTTTTCTACAAAATTAGTAAACACGGATGTACGATTTTATCGGTTGCAATTTTGTCGGTTTCATATTATTCATTCAATCCTGCTGATTCCATGTATTCCAGTTCTAGGTAGAAACACAAGTTTGCTGATTATTGCCACTGCTTTGTGTTGTAGACTTGTAATTTGGATCTTATACGTTGTAATTCAAGTGTCTCGGGGAAGAGAGTTATAATGATAACTTATTTTGGATGTGTTATGTTGCTTATGACTTGAATTATGAAATGAAAAAACGGAAATCATGGGATTGAGGTTCTTTCATTTAGTGATGGAACCATAGTTGCCCTCTTGTTTTGAGAGGTTCAGCAATTGGATATTGATTAGAGTGCGTTTATATTCCTTTAAGCTGGCTTTTTGGTGAATTTTTGTTGTTATAGTTTTTACTGCAATAAATTGTCTTTTATACAATTGGCTTTTCATGTTGTGATCCTTTTTAGTTGTAAATGCTGTGTTACAGATAAAGTCCAAATGATCTATGGTTTATATAATTCATATGAAAAAATTAGAGAACGGGATCTGATACTGTTTTGTCTGTTCGACATTTGAATAGGATACTGGCTTTCCTTATACTGAGAGAGACAGGCTTGGTTTACGGGGACTGCTTCCACCACGGGTCATATCCTTTGAGCAACAATACTCGATTCAGTAAGCTTCTTTACAGTAAATGAAGTTGTTGAACTCTGCTTTCTTTATAAGACTCAAATTTTGAGTTCAGGAATCAGTTAAATTCTAAGATATCTTATTTATGGTCTTTCAATACGATTTGACGTGCAATATTAGTGTTGGGTTGAGCTGAAAAATGGATTTTAGTTTTCAAGATAATAGCTAGACCTAGTGGTTTAATACAACTTTTTCAATTCTCTTCATCATCTGCAGTCTAAATATCCCGTTGTCTTTTAAAATGAGAATATGATTTACAAATACAATTGTGATTGTTGAAGTCCAGCAATTTTGGAGAATGTTTAGCAGAATTAATGGTGAATAAATGATCTCATCTTTCTTGGTCACAGTTAGTGCATAGTATAAACCATTAATAATTGAATGGTGAAAATGCAATGGGAATATGTTATGTTCCATCCCTGGACAGCTGATGGAATGCACCTTCAATTTTTATTGCCTTATTCCTTTCCATTTTATTTTATTGCATGGGTTCTTTCTCTGTTGCTATTCCATATATAAGCAGTTGACTAGGGAACTCATAAAAGTTCCAAATTGTCAAAGGAGTCTTTTTGATCTGTGAAATCTACCATGATACATCTAATTTTGAAAAATTTCCCAATGCTAAATTTGTGACCTATCAAAAGATATAGTATGTTGGATTAGAAATATTTCCAATAGATCTCAATTATGTTTTTTTGAATTCCAGTGGAGTCATACCGATCCCTGGAGAAAAATACCATTGGACAACCAAATGATATTGTCTCCTTGGCAAAATGGAGGATCCTAAATCGGTTGCACGACCGGAATGAAACATTATATTACAGGGTATGTTTTCTAATGTTGCTTCAAGTTATAATTCTCCTTATTTCCATCTTATGAGACTCCTATTTTTCATGCACAGGTTCTTATTGATAACATTAGAGCTTTTGCACCAATTATTTACACTCCTACAGTAGGATTAGTGTGTCAAAATTATTCAGGTTTGTTTAGGCGCCCACGTGGCATGTACTTCAGCGCAAAGGATAAAGGTGAAATGATGTCAATGATTTACAATTGGCCTGCTCAAAAGGTATGGTATATCTCCGTCTTTCTATCTGCTCACCGGTTCATGTTTATATCTCCTCCATGCTTGAATTTGTGTTTACACCTTTATTACTGACTGTGAATACAAAAAAAGTGTGAATCCACTTGAAAGTGCTATCTAAATACAAAAGACATATGAGCATACTTCAAAATATTAACTAAGATTGAATCTTAAAAGATGAGTGAAATCAAAAAAATGCCAAGAGGTTGATAGTCAGATGTTGACAAGCTTTATATAAATATACATGTATGTATATATGTGTAAAAGTACGTTCACAACAGTATGGTTACAGAAAACATTATGTTCACTGTCTCTAAAAGCATCATGTTGAACAATGCAACCTGGATTTAATTCGCATAGTATGAAACCTTTTCAAGCCGAATTTTGAGCAGTAAAACAAGGGATATGTAAACACATTGGTTCTTTTTGCTTAAAACATTTCCCCATCAAATGTAAAAGGAACATTGATTCATGGAAGCTTAGATGGGTTAGTACAATTTGGCAATTGTTCTGTGACTTGTGGGGAATAGTTTTTTATTTGCAATCTCATTATGAATGTGAACAGCACTTTATTATGTGTGACATCATCTCCATGGGTTGAAAGATGCGTTAAGTGTGTGTTAATTACCTGAAGGATTTTTCTACTCCATTAATTTTGCTAGCAACTTGGCTTCTCTATTTTCTTTTATTTTGCTTTTCTGGGTGATTTGAAGAACTAATCTATTGGTAAGGATGGAACATATGTTAAACTAGAGCTTCTGACCTGACATATTGTAGTTAATGTTTGGAATTTGAATATTACTCCTTAATATCTTTTGACGGTTTAAGAAAAGGGTTCTTTAACTTTAGTTTCAAGTGAAACTGAGCTCCTAGAGTTCTAGAAATGAACAATATGACACAATGAAATCCTGTAGATCACAATTCCTGATAAATATTATCTTATAATGTCATCTTTGTTGCTTTATACTAGGATATGATAATCTACCAAATTGATCATGTTTGCAGTTTAATCAGAATGAGATATCACCAGTTTAATTGTACGAGATATTCTGCATCTAGGAGTCTTGATATGGTTATAAGACTTGTATCTGCTGACGTACCTCCTTAATTGTAGCTGCTCCTTGTTCATTTCATAATTGTAACGTTCTTATCTCTTGTTTGGCTGTTTGCAGGTAGACATGATAGTTTTAACAGATGGTAGTAGGATTCTTGGCCTTGGTGACCTTGGAGTACAGGGGATTGGAATTCCAATTGGCAAACTTGATATATATGTGGCTGCAGCTGGTATCAACCCACAGAGGGTACTCTTTCTCTCTCTAACCCCAGCCGCCTCCCTTAGACCGAATTCCCATTCCTCGTCCTTCTCTTTCCTTGTGTTTTCAAGCTAATTTTGTTGCATAATGGCTTATGCTTGCTTGTTAGTCATTATATGTTCCTTTTTCATTATGTTGTTAGCATGCTGGTGTTATCAATATCATATGTAAAATGACTTAAATGCATTTATGTGTTCTTCGTTTTAGCAAATGATTTGATACTTGGTCAAAATGTTATGGTATTGGGTCTCATGTAGCATGTAGCACATATATTAGTTTCATATATATTTTTTTCAAGAAAACAGTATTTGCCAATTCTATGATGACAATTCTACTGGAAAAAGAAAAAAATCTATAAAATTCTATAATGACAAAAGATGCTTCATATTGTCTTTCCTTGGCAGATACTTCCAGTCATGTTGGATGTGGGTACGAACAATCAGAAGTTGCTTGAGGATCGCCTTTGTGAGTGACAACTTTGAGCTCTAGTTATAATCCATACAGATATCTTAGTTACACTAAAATTCTCTGGCTGAAACTGTGTTTAAAGAATTCTATGGATCAATGCACATAGACAGTGTGTAAAATCTTTTATGCTGAACATGCAGCAGTAACTAGGTTTGCAGATTTTGCTTCACTTTTGAATGAAAAATGCTCTAAGAAACTTCATTGTACATGTTCAACATCAAGTCACCCATGATAGTAACTAAAAGCTGCTTTGGTTGAAAATTCTCCTGGAATACCTTCTTGAACAGATCTCATTTTCCACAGAAAAATCAAACTTTGATGGATCATCACGTTCTGGTTTTATGAATAAAAAACTTCGAGATTAATAAGGTTTAATATAAATGAATACCCCGGAGTAATAATTGCTGCTCTAATGTTATGATTTCATGACTTGGCAGTATAGTATAATCAGAAGTTGCTTGAGGATCAGCTTTGTGAGTGACAACTTTGAGCTTAGTTTTCTTATAATCCATGCAGATATCTTAGTTACTCTAAAATTCTCTGATGGCTGTAACTGGGTTTGAAGAATTCCATGGATCAGTGCACATAGACAGTGTGTAAAATACTTTATGCTGAATATGCAGCAGTAACTAAGTTTGCAGGTTTTGCTTCACTTTTGATTGAAAAATGCCCTAAGAAACTTTATTGCACATGTTCAACATCAAGTCAACCATGATAGTAACTAAAAGCTGCTTTGGTTGAAAACTCTTCTGTATTACCTTCTTGAGCAGATCTCATTTTTCATAGCAAAGTCAGATTTTGAGAGGTTGTAACATTCTTGTTTTATAAATAAAAAATTTTGACATTAATAAGGTTTAATATAAAACAATACCAAGGAGTAATAAATGATGCTCTAATGTTATGATTCCATAGTATAATTCTGTCAATCCTACCGCTGATTTAACCTTTTACTTATCTCATAAAAATGCCTAAATATCAAAGAAAGGAATTTTCATTGGAAATACATGGTGAAACGTCTTGAGGAAGATGAAAGTAGCTTCTTTCACATATTGCTATTAGTATTCATAATGAAATATTTATCTGTAGTGGCCATGAATGTAAATGTTGAGCTGCCTAAAGAATGATTCCAGTAATATACATTCCTCTGAGTTCTGTACACCATCTTGTTGTTTCCCCTGAAGCTTCCCACTTCCTTAAAGAATGTAAATGTTAGCTGACTAAAGAATGATTCCAGTACTAAACAAATTTTCTTTTTTTTTGGCACTTAATGTCTTCTATAGGTTGTCACTGCAGGTAATGTTAGATTTAGATGTCATTTTTGTTGATGTGAAATTTTACCCTTCGTTAAGGATATGAAAACAAGTTGATGATGGAAAATAAGAAATCTTATCCTACTAGCCTGTTTGGCTTTTCCACATAGTGCTTGATCAAACATCAAAGTCTAGTCCTTGAACTTGGCTAAGCATTGGGTAAATATTTTCTTTTTGAATGTTTGAGTTTCTATGACTTCCTAATGTATTCTTTCATCGTTTTGTTAACCATGAACTGAAATATATATTTTGGCTGAGTTGATGAAATTGTTTCCTGACATTTGTCATTATCCTTCTTCGTTATGGCTTTTATCGCCGAACACCATATGTATATAATCTCATGTGGATTTAGTCAAACAGATTTAGGACTTCGTCAACCCAGATTGGAAGGGGAAGAGTATCTGGAAATTGTAGATGAATTCATGGAAGCGGTTCACACACGTTGGCCCAAGGCAATTGTGCAGGTAAAATTCTTTCAGAGTAAACCTCTCCTCACATTTGGTTTCAACAATCTCACTCACATTGTGCCAAATCTTATCAGTTTGAGGATTTCCAAATGAAGTGGGCTTTTGAGACTTTGGAACGGTATCGCAAGAGGTTTTGTATGTTCAATGATGACATACAGGTAAATTCAGTTTTATAACAGTTTTTTTGCATTGTTTTTCCCCAAGAACTTCAATATTATATATGCTGTTGTATTTCCTAGAATAGAACTTTATTGACTTTTTTCCCTAAGGATAGACTTTTTCTTTTTTGTTTTGGTCGAAACCTTAGGATAGACTTTATTTACTTCATTATCAAGTGGAATCATATGACTGAAAATCACATTACATTTTTAAACCTTTTTTTTACCCCTCCTGAGAATAACCTTGGAAGGATGCTTTTTGCACTTAATATTCATCTTCATCTGTGCCTTAGGGTACTGCTGGTGTTGCTCTTGCTGGACTATTGGGAACTGTAAGAGCCCAAGGTCGGCCATTATCAGAGTTTGTAAACCAAAAAATTGTTGTTGTGGGAGCCGGGAGGTATGTTCCATCCAAACATGTTTTCCATAGATTAGCTTTGTCTTGACTTTTTTATTTTGTAAGGGTAATATTTTGCTGTCTGCTTTTCTTGTTATTTTTACCCAAAGATTCTGTCTTTCAGTGCTGGGCTTGGTGTCCTCAACATGGCTGTACAGGCTGTTGGAAGAATGGCAGGAGATAATGAAGTAGCTGTAAAAAATCAGTTTTTCCTCCTTGACAAAGATGTATGGTTATGGTCTCAACATTTCTTAACCACATCTTGTATTATTCTAGTATATATATAATATATATGTATTGAGTTTTTAAATAAAAATCAGTGGCCTCATTTGTTTGACTTGGAGAAATCAGAGATGCAACTTATTGTTTAATGACTGAGATTGAACATGATCATGTGAAAATTTCTGCTTGCACCCGTAGATCACTGGTAGCTGTCTTCACCTTGTTGTAATGTTGTAAAATACATGACTTATGTGCAGGGTCTCATTACAAAAGAGAGGAAGAATCTTGATCCTGCTGCTGCACCATTTTCTAAGAGCCCTGGAGATACTGAAGGACTTAGGGAGGGGGCCAGCCTCTTGAAGTGGTAAGCTCATTCTGCTGCATTATTTATTTTTCAAACTCTTATCTCGTTCTCATTAAGAAGAAAGGGTGCAATGCATTTTTTAATTGAACTTGAACTTTTCAATTTCCTGAAATGCAACCTCTTTTATGTTGTTTTTGACCATATGCAGGTTAAAAAAGTCAGACCTCATGTGCTTCTTGGTTTATCTGGAGTAGGTGGTATCTTCACAGAAGAGGTAAGAATTTATTTACGCATTTGTTTGAGAAATTTGAAATTCAAATCGTTCACTTGTGCTTTTTCATTCACTGCTCTCATCCTTTAGTGGAATCAGATTTATCTTGTAGAGCTTTCCTCTACATAAACATATTATTGTTAGATACTGAACTTCATTTTTAGATTAGATGAGCAATCAATGTAATATTGACACTTGGAAGAAAAATTTAGTATTTGATATTTTCCATTTGTGACCCCCTTCTTTACACATCTTCGTGGATTAATGAGATGTTCCTAAATTAGTAAGGAATGAAAATATTGCTTGATTCATGTTCCAGATAGAGAAGCCATTTCAGTTCAGATATTTATTTTATTTTATCTTATTTTTTAATACTTCTTCAGTCGTGGTTTGAATACTCAATCAGGTACTGAGGGCTATGCGGGAATCTGATTCACCTAGACCTGCTATATTTGCCATGTCCAACCCCACCAGAAGGTAACTGTTGTCTTGACATTCCTTCTAACTTCCATGATTCCTCAAAGTGGTGTAGGCCTCCGCGTACTTATTTTTAGCAACACCCTCATTAAGAGTGTGATACATGAAGAAAACATGTCAATATGTGGCACTGGATGCAACTGCTATAGGGCTGCTTTATTATGTGTTGCATCCTTAATGGAGGATGTTACTAAAAATTACATAGGCCAGAGTCTACCTATCTTTTTGCCCTCTGAATGAGTGAGAAAGCTATGCTGATGCTTTTTAATGTATTGGACAGCTGAATGTACTGCTGCTGATGCTTTCAAGCATGCTGGAGAAAATATTGTCTTTGCCAGTGGAAGCCCTTTCCAAATATTGATCTTGGTAATATTTCATTATTCTTTTTTCAATTGCATTTCTTTTGCAATTATTTTGGATCTTCTTTCCAGTTACATCCCCAAGGAATTTTTCCTTTGTATATTTTAGGAGTTGTACAATTGTGAATTAATTATACATATATTGGCAGGAATTGGGAAAGTAGTCATGTAAATCAAGCAAATAATATGTACTTGTTTCCTGGGTTGGTATTCTGACAGAAGCTTATATTTAATTTGAGATCCTCTGTATATTTCAAAGTACATATTGAAACTTCGTTGTTTTCAAACAGGATTGGTCTGGGAACTCTTCTCGCAGGTGCTCGTCTTGTTCAGATGATATGCTGCAAGCAGCCGAGTGGTATGCAAGTTACTTTAGACTCTCTTCTTGATAAAGCTAAAAAGTCTTCCCGAGAAAGGGGAAAAAAAATTTACAGTTTGATCTGACCTCAAAACCCCTCAGATATGTGGGTTCTACTTTACTGACAAATTGCGGCCGGTTAATGTAGCATTGCATGGGTTCATTTATGTTTAGTGACAATATTAAGTAAATCTAAGAACGTAGGAAGAGGACATGATCAAGGATAATGCTGACTATGTAATGATTTTTTGGGTGTCATTTTTCACAATTTTAACGCTTGGAAATATATATCAAGTGGTTATTAAAAATAAAAGGCCTCTGCAAAGTCCTCTTTTCTTAGCAATTAATTGGCCTGTAACTCTAAGTGTGATGTATGTCTGAATATCAAGACCTGCTTTATTGTCAGACCAATGAGCCATAGTGGTCATGTGAAACAGCTTGCTGGCTGGGTGTGTCTACCACCGAGATGATGTTCTATTACTAAATAGACAAGTAGGGATGCAACCGGGGGGGTCGTTATAGGGTACCCACCCGCCTGCCGGCCCGCCTCCGCTAAAAACCCTATAAGGTTTGGGTTGGGTTCAGGTTGTACTATCATAACCTGTTGGGAAAACCTGATTCGGTATGATTAAAAAAAATTTAAAATTTTAGTTTAAGGAATCTACTTGTTCATTAGTTGAATGATGATTTAAGGAATCTAATAAATCATTGCATTATATATATTTATTTATTTATTACAAGTATAATATCTCTGCAGGTTCATAATCCTCAATTGATCTGTATTCAATTGAAGAAAAGAAGTTGAAATCATGCTGCCTTCCTTGTATAAATCCTGGAAAAAAATTTATGAGGTTCTAGTTTTCTTAATTATCATAACATAAAAAAGAAGGAAAGATTTATGGTAACTCAATTATTTGATATTTTTCTTCTATTAATTATTCAAAATTTTTGAAATTTAGTAGTCATTGATTTTACAATTTTCAATCCCACCTTTGCAACATTTTTGGACCCTCAATTAAAATAATCATGAATGGAGTGAATGAACGAGAATTAGTGAAATTATTATAAGAATGGCTTTCCTTCAACCATCTTAACTTGTAAAGTTATGTTGGATAATATAATGTAATTAACCCATGTGGAACAATCAACAACTTTTTTCCCATTCCGGACCTATTTGGAACATTTGTATTATATTAGAAAAGGGATGTGTGTAATAAATTCTTGATTTTTCCTTTCCTGTAAATTGCTGTAATATAGTAATATTATGATATATTATGATTATTATTATTATTCGCTTGAATGTTTCATAAAATGCAAGCAACTAAATAATCTCCATTGGCATTAAGTGTAAATAACATTTTCATATAATCATTTTGTTATTCATATATTGAGTCACATGATAGGATATAAATAAGTCTATTTATTCTTATGAGTAAAGATAATTGATTGATTTTTCTTTTTGTTTTAGTTATTTTTTCCAGCATGTACAATAAGTAGTATTGGTTTCCTAAAATCGGGTCGGGTTCGAGTCGGGTCCCTAAAAAATGGGTCCGGTTCTGAGACTGAATGACCCGTCCCAGAACCCCCCCTTCTTTTACATCCCCTATAGACAAGCGAAATGCCAAGAATAATAAAAAAAGCAAAGCAAATAACTAAATGAAACAACAAAGGGAGAACCCATGACATTTATGTGGGTATCCCCTCCATTGTTGAAGGTTAGAGACTGGAGCACCCTAGAATCCTCTTATCAACAAAACCATGGTAGAAAAGGTTCATAACTCTTCACAACAAGATTTTATCTTTCCTGGTGTGGAATGGAAAAATATGATAACTAAACTTAGCCCCTCCTTTCATCCTCCCTCCTCTCTCTCTCTCTCTCTCTCTCTCTCTCTCTCATATGCTGTGTGTCATGGGTTTATGCTGCAATATGTTTGACATTTTTAAGTCTTCAAAGTCATGGACTTCAAGTAAACTATATGCCAAAAATTATAGTTATGGGCCTAGCTTATTTAACAATATAAGCCTGGCAACACTAACCTAGAGATAAACCGTGATGCAATTGCAGGTTTCTCAGTAATGTCTCTATACGTTTTCTGACAGTAATGCTTATGTTTTTTGTCATGGACAGCCTTGCTTCCTATATGACTGATGAAGAAGTTCAAAATGGCATGTTATATCCATCAATTGATAGGTACTATTGTTGGACAGTCCTTTTTCTCTCATTTCTCCATTTGTTCTGTCGAATAATATTTGTCCCTGTAGTCTTTTGCTGGTATCAACGATGCTATTGCTTCAATTCCTTGCCTTTATAAATTATTAACTGTGAGGGATTTGATGGATGATTTTAGTAGTGTGTGCTTGGTAGAAGCATTTGTTCAACTTCCATTCTTCAATGAAACTGCTAGACTTTAATTTTGAATTGAGTCCAATTGCACCATTTACCTGGGTGGTCATGGTGACCCGTTTCATTTTTTAAAGGGTTCATTCATGGGATTTATTGATACTGCAATCCTGATGCGACTTTCTTTGATGAGATATCTGCATCTGTTTAATCCAACACCACACATTTGGTTGATTTTGCAACCTCTCTTTGTGGATGCCTGATGCTAGTCTCTGTGATGCAGCATTCGACATATAACGGCTGAAGTCGGAGCTTCTGTTGTGCGGGCAGCTGTTGCTGAAGGGTTGGCTGAGGGACATTGTGATGTTGGGCCAAAAGAGTTGATGCAGATGTCAAAGGTATGATTTTCCATTTTGACCTATTTCAGCAGTTCTGGTATGAGCTTTTTAATGACAACTTTCTTATTGGTAATTACTAGGTATTGTATCTTAATTTTATGAAAATTTATGTCAAGTATAGTTCAGAGATTGTGAGGCGTGAAGAGGTAAAAGAGATTTTATGTTCCATACGAATTATAGAAGAAAATTAATGGTGATTTACTTAAGATTAAAAATACGATTGGCACTAAACCTTGACTTTGCTACTGACCTCCATTTGGCTAGGGAGTTACTTTAGAAATTTTAGAGCCAATTCCCTACAAGTAGGTGTATGATTAGGGTATGAAACAGTCAAAGAAGCTGGTGGGCTTGTGCCAACCTGAACTGAGGTGGTGGTCATGCTGATGATGGTGCAATCAGTGGACTAGTCAGTTTGTGAGTGTCTATTGCATATGGTTCGAAGTATGACTAGGTTCTGTATTCATGTAACTTTTATAAATAATAGGAAATAGAGTGATTGTTACATTCAGATGTCTCAATTAGTACAAGATCTTGAGAACATATGCTATAATATATTTATTATTTGATTTGATTCTGCCTTCTAGTAACTTCTTCACCAGCAATTTGTACTTCTCCACATATTTTCCATAGCCCTAGCTCACCTCGGTACGAGAACTTGGTCTTGCTGTTTACAACTGCAAGGTGTAAACTATAAACTGAGTGAGATCTATCGGTCCTTGTCATACACAATAAGTAAAAGAAGTACAGACAGGGTTAAGTAATCATGCATAACCTACCTATTTGGATCATAAACTCTCATTAGTTGTGATGGAAGGTATGACATTCAACATATTCTGTATGTGGGTTGGGGGCAGCCAACAAAAGTGTGCTTACATTCCCTAGTTGCTTACTTTAAGGATCTTCCTTTGCGTGGTGCTAGAGCCAAGTTTTGGGACAAGTAGATCATATCTACCCTTGCCATGTCTACAACCGGAAGTTGAATTGTATGCTTACTTAAGGTTTGTGCATTATATACTGCATGTCAGAGTATAAATTTTGCGTACTTTTTGTGTATATATATTTTGGTTGATCAGTAAATGACTTACATATGCACAAAAAGTATATAATGCAAAAGGCAACGAATTACAATAAAAAACAAGCAGTAATCTGTAGGTACTTTACTAGTTCATTTCTAGTCTTTGAAATATCCTTACTGACAATTTCGTGGAACTCAGCAAATTTTCCTGCTTATAATTGTCATCATATGGAACTATGCTGAGCTCAATGAATTTGTAGATGCCTAGAGGGGATATTTTGTAGACTGGATACAAGCTAGTGAAAAGTCTTTGCTTGCTTGGTGCTGTTGTATGTTGACTGTTGTAATATATACTTGACGCATGCGTCTGTATATATATTGGTCAGTATCACTCGTTATAGTGAGTTGGCTCAAAGTTGTAACTGGAAATGCAGCATGCTGCATGAATCCCAACGACCCCTTAGTCACCATGGTAGGCATGACAATGGTAAATATAGTGGGTGAAACACTTGTCTTCTAACTTTGAAAAAATAAATTATACAAGTACAAATTACACAAAAATAATTATCAAAATATTGAGGCAAAGTTGCACGTGGATTATTCGATTTATATTTCTCTTAACGAATCGTTTGTACAAGATGTGGCTCAACAAAAGTTCTATAATGCTAAATCATTTCTAAAAGGAGCGATTCAATGTTTTTCTTAATAAATCACATTTGGTACATGCGATTCATGCATGTATTTGATTTGCATGAATTGCATGTAAGAAGTGCAATTCATGAATATACACGAGTAGCATGGAGCACATGCGATTCATGAATATACATGAATGATACATGCGGCTCATATATATTCATGAATCATCTAGTAGATGCAACTCATATAAAAAATACAAAAATATCGGTATTTTTTAAATTATTTTTGTGTAATTTATGTAATTTTTATTTGGACAAATCACTAATCATACAATTTCCTCAAATATAGCCTATGATTGCCCCAACTCCTGGCCTTAGGATGATTGGGGTATGCCATGCTAAAGTAAAGATACGGAAAGGTGTTGACTATCACATAGAGGGGCACATAAGTCCCATTCTGTGGGTTGTCCTAAGACTCATGTTGAGTTCGTCAGGATTGGCAACTAGTGAGACGCTAGACACAAGTGCATGCATAAAGATTGATCATGCATACCAAATAATTGCTTGTTAATCCTACTTGTATTTATATGTTGTGCATGGTAAACAAAGAGGAATAAATAATAAATATCACTAAGTTCAATACTTGCATCCTTGTAATTTTGGACGGTAAAGCCAGGTTTTATTAAACGGTAGAGTTGGGACTAAAGAAGAACATGCTTCGAGTGCCGACCCAATTCGGCCACAAATCTAAATGTGGAGTGGTTCATAAGCCTTCCACCATGGGGTCGTGCAACTTACTCGAGGTGACGAATGGTCGCTCGCCTCTAGAATTGAGTGGCACAACCCATCTGGACATTATCAAATTTTCTTTTTAATATTAAGGTGTTCATTGACCACTTAGAGTAGGTCGCACAATCAGCTAGCGGTACTGTGGTAGGTCATTACCTGCAACCACCTCCTCCTCCTCCTCTCTCTCTCTCTATACATATATATTTCTGGTCTAGTCGAGCCAGCCTTGCGGTGTTTAGGATCCATCCTTTATTGGTATATGTGCACAATTTTAAAAGTGCTAGGGATGTGAAGTTACTGTTTAGGATCCATTATAAATCAGGGGATATATTTGCAAATTGCAATTGTTGCATAAACTATTAGGAATATCTTTTATCAATAATTGGATGTTTGATAGCATCTTAGGACTTGTACATAGGCTTTTTTTTCGTGTGCCTTTATGGCTTTTTATACAATTTATTTATTTATTTTTTCTGTTCAATATTATTTATGATTCATTGATTATATTATATTTTAAGGAGAAGTGAACAATTCATTATGGTAGGGCTCAGATTCCTTTTCGCTTTTTAAGTTTTAGGAGTTCATCGTAGGAATTGAAACTTTTTTAAGTCTTAATTGCAAAACTTTCTAAGTTTTAAAACTCATCTCCTATCTATTATATATGTTATGTTAATATATATTGATGCCCCACATGACTAATGTCGCATGCCTTGTGGTGCTTATATAGCATGACACGTGGCAAACATTAAAAAATAAATATAGTTATTTGAATTTATGCTGTCATTTTAAGCACCAAATTTGATATGACTTATTTTCTATGTTGTTTGTAGTAATTAAGGCTAGAATTATATTTCCAGAAAAACTAAGAATACTAGCTAGTCACTTGTACATATGTTCTTTGGTAAATTTAGGGTGCAATACATGTTGACTAATCTTACAAATTTAGATTTATTTAAATACAAATCACATGATTTTAGTTACCTAAATACTAGATGTGATTTTAATCTTTACAAAGAAATCACAGGTAACACGTGATTTAAGAATTATATACCATTGCAAAATCACATGTTAGATATATGACATTCATAAAAAATTAATAGAATAGTAAAATTGTATTTTCAATATGCGATTTTGCGATGGTATTTATGTAGTTATTTTTATGTAATTGGTATTTCATTAATAAATTTATAGCTGATCGATAAACAAAGATATATGTTGTATATCCAACAGTACTAGCTGACATTTCCCAAGTGTTAAACATTCACACTTCTTTTTCATGTTTACCATTTTAAGTTTTATCTTAGTTCCCATTCTCTTATGTTAGTGCATTCTTCTCCTCCTCCCGGTCTTTAATTTTACTTTACTTGGACTTTTGAGTTCAAAGCTTCAAATATTTTGCGTGATGCATGAGTATTTTAGCTAATTTCGTGATAATTAATCTATTTCTGGTGATAAAACTGATATCTTTGATTTTTCATACAGGAGGAAACAGTGGACTATGTAACAAGGAGCATGTGGTACCCTGTTTATAGCCCCCTTGTTCATGAAAAATAAAACCATGGGCTTCCATTAAAGATATATTAGCCTTATTATTATTTTGACAATTCTTGACTCGTTGATCAATTTATTAAATATCCGAGAAGATGATGAAGAAAAAATGGTATTGAAGGGTCTTAGACCCAAATTCATCTTTGGTCCCATTTCCAAAGAGTTTACTTACTTTGTGAAAATTGTATAATGAAATACGAGATTATTTATGTCAGGGAGAATTTGGCGGTTTGCATTAGTGATTTCACGAATGTCTGCTACATCACCTTTTGGTGTATATTGTAAATAGGTTACCACGAAGCATCGAATCTGTGGTTTTAAGAAATAACGATACATGTATGGGTCGATTAGTATGTTAACTATGGCTTATTAGCCCCTTTTTATATGTTAAATTTGATATTTGAACTTATATGAAAATTTAATTTAATACTTAAACTTAAAGTGGTTGATTTAATATGTAATCATAATTATTATGGCTATTTCTATTATCTTAAAAATATCGTTGAGTGAAAAACATGTTTAGGGTTCTAATAAAAAATAATTACCAAAATATAATCAGTGTGAAAATAATTATCAAAATCTTATAGTAAAATTGTGAATATTAATTGCCATATTAATTTTTATAATAATATTGTAGATATTAATCATGATTTAATGTTTCACTATTGTTGCTTTATTGTGTAAATGAAACATGATGTTATTATGTTATACATATATCATGATTTTTTAATTGTGATATAAGTAGGAGACGTTTTTTTCCCTCCCGTTTTGTACTTGGTCAGATCTCTTTCTATTCCTCCTTTTATTCTCATCTTATCCCTCTCACTTTCTCTCTACATGTCACTTCCATTTCTGTCTACTGTCTCTCTCATTCTATCTTCCATCACATCATTCCATGCTCTCTCTCTCTCTCTCTCTCTCTCGTTTTTCCTATTTTTCCATATTTTTGTCTTTTTTGAACATATCGTGAATTATAATCACAATATACACTTATATTGCAATTATAAAATGCGATACATGTAAATTAATATTTATAATATTTATTTTCATGTCACGTGTGTAAAACACGATTTTAGTATTTATATTAGTAATTATTTTTAATTTAATCTTATTCAAGTAATCATTTGACATAGGAACCTTAAATAAAAAATTCATTTCTATCATCATTTACTCTATTAATTGACATAATTGAATTTTTACTACTTCAAGCACTGCCTTTAATGTTGATAGCTTGTTTTATCCATATTATGAAACTTAGTGAGGTAATGTAAATAGTAGGAGTGGGCACGGATCGGTTTGGTTCTGTTTTTGCTAAAACCAAACTAAATCATAATTTACGGTTAGGTTTTTGTTTTATTTCAAACCAAACCATTAAGTAATGGTTTGGTTAGGATTAGAAAATTTTTAAACCATTAAATGACGATTTGGTTCGATTTGGATTACAGATTAAATCAAATTATAACTAAAAATTTTCTTTGTTCTAGTTTTTTTGCATTTCTGTAGATAATTAAATATTTATATCATTTTACAAAGTTTATATTATAAACTACGGCAAAATACTTTATGAATTCGTCATACTTTTAACCTATAATCCTTTATAAAGTCAGTTATCCATCAGTAAAATACATTCATCAACCAATACATAGTAAGTCATAATTTGTAATTTTTAATAAAACCATCAAGTCAATTATTTACCAATAAATTTAACTAAAATAAAAAAATCATCACCAACAAAATTCATCAACGAATAAAATGATCCGCTGATAAAATATATTAAATAATTAATACATAATAAGAATTTATAACTGAATAAATAAATTTATAGTTTATAAATTAAAAGCTATTAAAAAACAAAACAATAGTTCATCATCAAAAAAAAAAAAAATACATATCATAAGCCTAAAAATATTTAAAATGAATAAGTTGGTTTTAATCAATATTCATCAAATAATAAATACCAAATGAAATTACATAAACATATAGTAAAAAATTGTTATATTTTTTGAAAATGGTTTGGTTCGGTTTTACTAATTGGTTTGGTTTACCTTTCAAACCAAACCATAAATTTGCGAATTGGTTCGGATTGAAAAATTTTTAAACCAAACCATTAAAAAAAAACCATATTTTTTGTTTGTATTGGTTCGATTATGAATTGGTTTGGTTCGGTTGGTTTTTTAGCCCATCTTAGTAAAATAGTCATATAAGTTCGATTGGTATTAAATTGATAATTTTAAAATTTTGATATCAAATTAAATTTTTATGGTAAATAACATTTCTCCTTGCAATAATTAGTGAAACTTGGTTTTGAGTTTTTCTATTGGATTTCAATTCTATTGAGGGTTTTATTTCAAATCTTTTTTATTGATGCATATAGAGTAATCCATATAATGAAAATATCTTCCATGCATGATAGGAAGGTAAAAGGAAATCACCAAGAAGAGGGGGGGGGGGGGGGGGGGGGGGGGTGTGGTGGTGGTTTGGGTGGTGGGTGAAGATCTGTCGGCTGAGTTGAGAAACCAGACTAAATAAATCTTCACAAAGTCTACTTGTGTTTCTTTTTTACTCATGAAGGGTCTGGCGAAGATATGGAAGGACCGGTGAAGATGCCACAATTAGTTCTCCAATCTTAAGAAAATAAATACAAATTGGAACTTTTGATTGGGAAAAAGGAAAATAATATTTAAGTTTTTTTAAAAAATTATAAAATTATATTATGATCAAAATAATTCCAGATTTAGATCTCTTCTCTTCAAGAGACCAAGTCAATTTAAACAAAACAACTTTATCTCTTTAGAAAACAAGGTCAGTAATTTATATTGAGTTACCATAGCTTAAGCAAAAACATAGAGTTTTAGTAAAGTATTGATGAACTTACCACAGCCACGTTGCAACGTTCGTCCAAATAAAGTCAAGCACTAAGGAGATTAACATAGTTGGAGACCCCCGGCCATTCGGATAGTCCTTTCTCCATTGACCCTTCGAGCACATGTTTATGCACAATTGGAAAAATATGTCAGATATCATTTTTCAGCAGTTGTTTGTGTATTTAAAAGCGATTGGAATTAAATAAAGCGCCATGTCCTCCCAAAACATAATCTCTGCAATTTGTTTTTCATTTTAGCCGTATCCTCAACCTGAATAAAGTAAATACCATTGTCTCCTATTTTAGTTGCACTGTATCCTATTTTATGGAAACCCAATCACTTAAGTCTCTGTCGAAATAAGGGTTAGGCTTGCTTTGAATTGGGGAATTTGGGAGAAAAACTTGAAAAACTTTGGGCATTTGATGGGAAAGAAGAAGAACAGGGTATGTTATATGGCAGTTAACCTCATCCCTTAAAAGAGACGAGATCGGACTGTATATTGATAAAAAGATGAGGTTGTGTCATGTTTTTATGATCTCGTCTTGAAAGAAAAGCTTAAATTTAGGATTATTTTTATTTCAATGGTATTTTTATAATTTAAAAAAAAATTAAATATTATTTTCCTTTTTTCCTTTTGATTGGTTGCCTCAAGATACATATATATATATTCTATAGGATTTTTTTTTGTTTGGGCTTACTATTAAAAATAATTAATTAAACAAGGTTTAATCAAAATTAATTATTAAATTATTGTTGCAAAATAATACATGGACGACTCTTAGATAAGTTTTTTATAATTATATATACGACACTTGGCAAATTCTGTGATTGTGGGCCTCAAACATGTCAAGGGGGACATAGATGCGCAATTATGAAATTTGATGGTGTTGGTGTAATTTCAAAAGATTTCAGGGACAAACTGACATAACCAATTTGAAAACCAATGTTAATATATATATTTTATGCCGACACCAATGTTAGTGGTTAATGCTACTAAATTATAAAGTTATTTATATCTTTTCGATGTTATTGTTGGAATTATAAATTTATTTCGATAAAATAAATTATGCAATGGATACCTCTATGTAGTTTAAACGTCGAAAAGATTTGATAGGTATTATTCGCCACATGTTATGTACATGTGATATATAACTTTCGATGATATTCTAATACGTGAGCATATAAGTGATGATTATTTTAAAAACTTTTCATTATATTATATATATATTAAAAAATGATTAGAAGTTATACAATACGAATGGCATGTATCACCCATCAAGATTTTTTCGTAGGCATGCACGTCATCCTCAAGGGTCAAGGATCTTGACAAAGTCTACCACAATAATTGAAGTTATGAAATAAATAGAAAAAATTTAACAAGTTGCCGGCCTGGACATACCCTTCTTTATTTAAATCCAATTCCTCTTCCAAGGTTGAAGCAAAATAATGGCAGAACCAACATCAACATTTCTAGCAACAAAGAGGTAATAATATCCATACCATTTGTTTCATCTACTTTCCTGCGAATAAATATTTGAATAAGATTCTGTTCTATTGATGGTCAATGCATTAAGAGTATAACAGTGCTTCGCGAATTGATTAGTAGCATATTTTATGTAAAGACGCTCGCCAATGATTTCCTTTCATTGGATCGAGCAACAAACAAACGATGTAACATGTAACATGTAACATGTTCGGTTCCCCCCTCTTTCATCCTCTATCAGGTACGCAGTTGTCACTGGTTCAAACAAGGGGATAGGGTTCGAAATATGTAGACAGTTAGCTGATAATGGAGTCACAGTGGTTTTGACTTCCAGAGATGAGAAGAAAGGTCTTGCAGCGGTCGAGAAATTGCAGGAATTCGGTCTCTCAGACTTTATTGTTTTTCACCAACTTGACGTTGCCGATCCATCCAGCATTGCTTCTCTGGCTGATTTCGTCAGCGAAAAATTTGGCAAGCTAGACATTTTGGTATGTCCTGATGAATTTAACCATTGACATGAACTAATCGAGTAGCTTATCAAGTTGAACTTGAGTTTTACCATATCTAACTGGATAAGCTTAGGGTTGTATTAAACTTGAGTTGAGATTAAGCATATGCTGAGTCTGTGACTCATTACCTAGATGACAAAAAAAAAAAAAAAAAAAATGATTTTTTAGTAAATTAATCTTAACTAAGCTTAACCGAATGAGTTTTTGTATTCAGATGGTATTTTGAGCCGAATGCAATCTTAAAATTGTAAACTCAATTGAGTTCGACTCTAGATTTGAGTTTGAACTTAATTCTGTATCAATATTGACGTCTATACAGTTCTGTCTCTCTTATTGTCAATCTCGATGTTTATGCAGCCTAGTCTCTTTTTATCTTTGATACTAACAATAAAAGCTTGAACTCAGATCAACAATGCTGGAGTTGGTGGATGCATCCTAGACCCTGAAAATCTGGCAAAGGCTGTGGAACAAGAACAAAGATTTGTCAGTATTCTACACATCACCCTTTTATCTCGATCCCAATTTGAGTAAATTTTATTAAACTTTTAGATTAGTTGGTTATTGCTTTGAGACTTATCATGGTACATTAGTCTATGATGTCTTTTTGCCAATACAGCCGCAAGAGGGAGAGGTATGGGATGACATATCTACCGAGAACTATGCTTTGGCTGAAGAATGCCTGAAAACAAACTACTATGGTACAAAACGAATGATTGAAGCAATGCTTCCTCTTCTTCGGATGTCGGATTGGCCCCGGATAGTAAATGTATCCTCTCTTCTAGGACTGTTGAAGGTAAATCATTGATTACTTTGACATTGATGGACATTTCTCCAAGCTGATTTCAAAATTTTTTTGACATTTTTGGGACATGAAAGTCCCTGAGAGGTCCTGATGAGTCTTAACAACTGAATCAATCAATCTGCATAATTTGCATTGACAACCACCGAATACCCCTCAGAACTTTTGAGATTACATTGATATAATTGCACCTCGGATAACTTTCATTAATACATGGAAGTTGGTTGGTGTCGGTGCAATTTTAAAAGTTTTCAAGGAACAGTCTGAGTAAATCTACTTAAATGACACGCGTGCCTAAGTTGTCAAGCATGTATTGGCATTACTTTCTATACAGTTCTACTACATCACATAGAACCAATCAAATTTTAATGTTGATTATCTCAATCAAAATATGCACAAAATATATTTACTTACAGGTTATCCCTGGAGAAAGGCAAAGGCAGATCCTAAGTGATACTGAAAATCTCACCGAGGATGGGATCGACAGATTACTTGATGAACTTCTGAGAGATTTCAAAGAGGACAAGTTCGAAGAAAAAGGATGGCCACCCCATTTACGCGCGTATAAGCTCTCGAAAGCATCTGTTAATGCATACACAAGGATGCTGGCCAAGAAGTTCCCAACATTCCTAATCAACTGTGTCTGTCCTGGATTTGTTAGAACAGACATAACTGAGAACACAGGCTTCCTGGATGCTCCACAAGGAGCTGAAAGCCCTGTTTGGTTGGCTTTGCTCCCTAAGGATGGGCCCTCTGGTTTGTTCTTTTCTAGGAAAGATGTCATACATTTCTAAAACATGCTAATGCTCCTTTTAATGTTACATTTGGTTGAATGGAATTGGAATAAAGGCATAAAGGAATAGTGATTATATTGATGTTATTTTGTTCTAATTGAGGGTATTTTTTAAAATAAAAGCTATATTGAGTAAGGAATTGCAATTCTTTTTGTTAAGTAACTGAATGCCGATTAGTTACAATAGGACCGGTCTTGTCACACCATTTAATGGTTTAGATTTATTCAATCTATGATCATATACTAATTCTCTTATAATTAATTCAATTATAGTATTAGTGGCGGTATAGTCTTGTGATGGGACTGTATAAGTTCTCCTATTTCATAATATACTAAATAGCTAATTTTCTATGCTACAACCTTTAAGGAAGAGTAATTCCAAAAATAATAAAAGTAGAATGACAGTTTCATCTTAGGATTGGACATGTAATGTTCCATTGATGTTTGGTTCCCATTGGTTGCTGATGCGTTCTAATGAATTTTGGTGTTGCTCACTATCCATTGTTAAGACCAATATTATGACAAGAAACCAAAGGGGTGAGGGTAATAAGTTAGGGGTTTTGTTTCTGAAAAGACAGGTAATAAGAATCTGTAATTGATGTTTGGAAAGAATAAGATAAAAATAATTAAATTCCCACTTGATAAAAAATAATCCAAAAAAATGTAAGCTAAAGTCTTTTCTTTTCCAAGAGATGGTATATTAATTCATTTTGTGGAGATAAGTTCAATAAATTCTAATAAACTAATTTACTTTTCAAATTACCTATTTTTTGAGATTATATTCAATTTGGTAGTATTTTGTAATTTTTTAAAAAATATAATTTCTTTTTCTTAACTCTATAAGGAAATATGTAATTGTAAACCATAAGGATATTTTCCTATACCATTAATTGTTTGTTTTTGATGACAAAAGCAATGATAGGCAATGTAAATGAAGTGAAAAAAAGTTTAATATATACAGAAGACTTGCATTGACGAGCAATTGTAGTTATCTCTAAGTTATATAGCCAAGCATTTGTAGGTTTATGTAGGTGTGCATGTTGCATGTATCAAAAATACCTACATTTCTAGGTTTTATGGTAGTGTGGACAGTAGATGTTAAAAATACCTACATTTCTAATGTTTGAATTATCGGTTTTGTTGATGATTAACTATTAACGTTGATTTCTCATGGTTACAACCGAAACTGAAACTAAAAAAAAATCAAAATCATGATCTTAAATCAAAATCGATAAATTGGTTAACTATATTTTTTGGATTGATTTTTCGGTTTTGGTTTAGTTTTTTGGTTTTATCTATTTTTTTTTTGCGCTCTAAATCTTTCTTTGGGTTTTAATTCGCTAATTTAATAAGTTAATCAAGAAATTGTGTTGGGGGGGGGGGGGGGGGGGGGGGGGGGAGAGGTTCAGGAAAGTGTGAATAAAATTACACACGTATATATTTTATTTGTGTGGTGAAATGAAAATCTAAGAAGAAAGTGGCTTGTCGAATAATCAAGTATGTAAGGCAATATGGCAGCACTTTAAGCTTGTTGTGAATCGGAATGGTAGGCTATAGGGGGGCGGGAAAAAAGAAAAACAGGAAGACAATAAATAATGAATTAGTTTATTACCTTATCATTAATAATTTAGATATATTTTAATCATAATCGAGGTCTTAGTGTGTGTATATATGTCAATGATCTCATAGTTTAATGGTATCTTCTATAGACTCTCATGTGAGAGGTTTCATTTTTGAATTTTCCTCTCCCATTATAATTGGTAAAAATATATTTATATATATGTATTATTTATGTATATATGTATTTTCTTTTTATATTAATCTTTTATAATCATATGGTATATAATTGGCAAGATTGTCCAGTACTTGTAGAAGATTCCCAATGTGAATACACAAATAACAATGGTACAATTATAAATATTTTTTTTTTGCCATTGTTGTTAATCATACGGTGAATGGGAGAATAATAGATAAAAAAAAAGTATCTGTATAAGAAAATAAAATATATAAATTTACTACTAACTTTTTCCTGTCTTTATTTATCACGAAAATTCAACCGAATTATCTTATATATATATATTTTTGTAATTACTTGTATTTTCTATAAATAGCAACAGATTCCAAACGCTTCTCTCTCGCTCTCTCTCTCTCTGTCTCCTTTTTGCCCCTACCAAACGTTTGGGGTCGATTCCGTGGAAATTAAAATGTATTCCTAAAAATTCAAATAAGGCTCGAGAATCCATGGTTTGGTGATGTTTTTAATTGAGGTAGCTCGGACTGATCACTAACGACCAAGATTAGATTTTGGCGGTGCTACCATGTGCGACTTTCAGAGTCAGACTTAGGATTTCGAGGAATCTTATCCATCCATTGTTTAATAAAATTGTCATTGATCGAGGTCCACTAAATAAAACTACAATAGGAATTATGAGATATTTGTCTTTTCACCTAATTATTTGTACAAATACTAATTATATAAATATTATTATAAAATTATGTGTTAATTTTTGTATATATAATGAATATGTGATTTTATCTTTCTATACATAAATAATATTTTTTTAATATGTTCTTTTGTTTTTCTAGGTATATTGCTTATACTAGATGTAATATAGCGATGTAGTGGACTTTTATAATTACATTTAATTTCTATATAAAAAATATAAAACCATATGTTTTAAATAAGATTTTAGATAATATTTTAGGTAATTAAAATTATGTGATTTATTTTCAAATAATTTTTTTAGAGGATTGTTATTCGATAGGCATAGGTGTTGCACCCTACAAATTGTATTCCCTGAAGTCCTATTTCAAATAAAGCAATAAAGCCTAATATTACTTATAAAGACAAAAGGAAACATCTTTTTCCCCTTGGTAATTGCATTTAGAAAACGGAGGGGTTAAAATTACCTTTTCCTTCACAACGCGAGGGATTCAAGAAACAGAAGGGTTGCATTTTTGGAGCTTTTATAATCCCGTCGACGAAACAAATCCAGTCAATTACTAACAGTTAAAATAAATATAATAATTAAAATATTAACTATACTTTTAGACTTCTTCTTCTTCTTCTTCTTTTTCCCTTTTTCTTTCTTTGCATCCAAGTATTAGACCGGTGTAGCGGACATAATAAATATGAGATGGATAATTAATAAATGAAAGACGACTAAAAAAAATAAAATAAATAAAAATAGCACAAAATATTTAACATGTTCACCCTTTAAATTTTGAGCTACGTCTATAAGACCAACTTCAAAAATTTCTCCTCTAGCAAGTGATACAATACAAATAGTTAAAATAAACTCAAAATAACGTGATCTAGGGTTAATCGCAAGTCATGAAGAAGGAAAGAACAAGACACGTTTTGAACCGAAGTCCCTGATGGATTCGTATGTTTTGGAAGATGCAAGAAGCATTAATGATCAAATGAACAGGCTGAGTGCTGGTATCATGAAGACATGTGGGCTTTATGGGCCTCCAACTAATGAACAAGACCTGGAGATGGCTAAGAAGTAATATCTAAGACTAAAGAGAGAAAATAAAATGCTTGGGCCTAGTCCATTACTTATTAGAATTTTTGTTTGTTTTAGTTAAATTTAGCAATTATCCGAAAACGTAGTTGTCAATTGCTCTTGAATATTCTGTCCTTGGCATGAGCTGGCATAACTAATTTTAGATGTTATTTTCATGTATGAGTATTATTATTAGGATCTTAGCGGATATGAAAAAAGACATCATCAGAATTAATACAATTTGCATTCTCTAAAGTTCAGCTTGTATTCGAGCCAAGTTCTAATTATTTTATTGCACATTCTTCTTAAAATTCCTGCCACGTTCCATCTGCTATCAAAGCTCATTCATGGGAGGTGAGGCTTGTGATTTCAAGAAGTTGGAGGAATCTTTACGGTTGATGGTTGAGAAGGTAGACAAAAATGAAAGCTGGCTCCAAATGTTTACAAGGTAACCAAGCTAGCATTGGGTCACCTTTTAGTGTTGGTTTTTAAGGAAGGGTGAATCTTCCTGCTCCAATGGAACCTACACATGAGGGGCACCAATCTAGAATTTCCAATTTTCAACGGAGAAAACATTAGAAACTGGCAAATGAGGGTAGAACAATTTTTTACGATTAATGGTACATTTGAACACCTCAAGGTATGTATTGCTACCATGTATTTAGAAGATAAACCCTATGAGTCGTACATTACTTATTCTAAGTCCAGAAATGAGACTCATCCTATATCCTAGGAAAAGCTTACTAAGGCTCTTCAAGCTAGATTTAATGAAAAAAATTTCAAGGATTTAATGGTTGACCTTAAGGAGCTACACCAGACTGATACCTTGCAGGAATACTTAAATGAATTTATGCATTTTCCTACCTAAGTTCAGCTTCCTGAAACACTTTTGATTAGTTTTTTTCTCAGTAGGTTAAAGCTAAAAATCTAGTTCCCTATCCATATGTTTCAACCCAATGCCCTCAACCAAGCCTTGACCTTTACAAAACTTCAAGAAGCCATTACGCTTTCCACCAAAAGTAACCTTAAATCCACCAAAACTCAGTCTACTTCATATATCATGAGTTCATCTCTTTACCGCCAATCCTCTACTATACCCAATGCCACAACTCCGTCGGTAACAAAAACCAAACACCCACCTCAAACAGATCCTCAAACACTGGCCTACCCTCACAAACCTCCACTAACTACCCAAAACAAGGCAACTTTTCCTATTCTAGAAACACTAGAAGGCTGGTCCCTAAGGAACCTGAGGAGAAGTGGAAGAAAAAACAACGTTTTTGGTACTTTGAAACCTTCGCACTAGGCCACAGGTGTAAGAACAAAAGATTGAATATGTTGGTAATTGAGAGTGATGACCAAGGAAATGAAGATGGGGGTGTAGTGAATGAAGTAGAAGAGTTGGAAGAGGATCTGAATAAATTAACTCTATGTGCTGTTGGTAATCTACTTGGGGGTTCTGATGACAATATGATGGTTCATGGATACTACAAGAAAATGAAGTTAGATATCTTGATAGATACTGGAAGTTCCTCAAACTTCGTGAATGAAGCTTTGGTCAAAGCTATTAATTGTACTATTGTGGAAATTATTCTAATCAAGATTACCCTAGTAGATGGAACTCAGCTAAGTAGTAAGTATTAGGTTGTAGATTTTCAATGGAAGATGTAAGGAACATCGTTTAAGGCAACTTTTTATGTGCTGCCTCTGTCTTCTTATGATCTCATATTAGGGATTTCTTGGCTTATGATGTTGGGATGAGTTAAATGGGATTTCCAAGCGATGACCATGAGTTTATGTGGGAAGGAAGATACTATAAATTGCACAAGAGATAGGAATCATTGAACCACATTGAATGAAGCAAGCTAATGCATTTACTGACCTCACGCAATACCATTCATGAGGTTCATCGTTGGGTTATTAAGGTAGTTAAAGCGACTGGGAGACAGAGTCGAGAAGTAAGACATACCCAAGGCTGATCGATTTGTTGGAAGAATATCATGAACTTTTTGAGGATCCAAATTCCTTACCACCTGATCGAGACCTCAATCACAGGATCCACCTCCAAGAATGCACTACCTCAGTCAACCTTAGACCTTATCGCTATTCTTCACTATAGAAATCAGTACTTGAAGAAATGGTAAGAGAAATGTTAACTAGTGGGATTATTTAACCCAGCCATAGCCCCTTTGCTTCCCCTATGGTATTGGTAAAAAAGAGAGATAATTCATAGAGGATGTGTATTGATTATAGGGAGTTGAAAAAGAACACAAATTAAGGATTGATTACCAATTCCCATAATTGAAGACTTGTTTGATGAATTATTTGGAGCTAGTTGCTTTAGTAAACTGGATATCAGGTACGGTTACCATCAAATTTTGATGAATCTCGGTGATGATTATAAGATAGCATTTAGGAATCATGACGGCTACTATGAGTACCTAGTTATGGCCTTTGGGCTAACTAATGCACCATCTACCCTTCAAGCACTCATGAATTAGGTGTTCAAACTATTTTTTAGGAAGTTTGTATTGGTTTTCTTTGACGATATACTTGTGTATAGTCCAAACTTGGACATATATGTGATGCATTTGAGAAGTGTGTTTGAAACCTTGACTAGGGAGAAGTTATTCTTAAAGAGAAGCAAGTGTGTCTTTGGAGTTTCTCAAATTGAGTATCTAGGACACATAATAACTCCTCAAGGAGTAGCAACAGACCCAAAGAAGTTGGATGCAATTGATAACTGGCCAACCCAAGGAATGTGAAGCAACTTAGAGGTTTTTTAGGCTAGCAAATTATTCCGAAGGTTATTAAGAACTTTGGAATCATTACTAACCACTAACTCAGCTTCTAAAAAAAAAAAAATCAATTCACATGGAAGGAAGAAGCACAGTTCGCATCCGAACAACTAAAGAATGCATTGGTGAACTTGCTAGTGCGATAACTACTAGATTACTTCAAGGAATTTTTTGTGGAGATTGATGTGAGTAGAGATGGGATTGGTGCCTTCCTCATGCAAGAAAGGCATTCGACTGCTTATCTTAGCAAACCACTAGCACTAAAACACAAAGGTTTATCAGTGTATGAAAAGGAGTTGTTGGCACTTGTGCATGCCATTGACAAATGGAGACATTATCTATTGGGTAGGCATTATGTGATCCGCACGGATCACCAAAGTTTAAAATATTTATTGGAATAACGTTTGGCTACACCTACTCAACAAAAGTGGCTTAAAAAACTCATGGGGTTGGATTACCATATTGAGTACAAGAGTGACACTTCTAATAGTGCAGTAGATACATTATCCAGAGTCCACATAGCTGAAGTTGTGCAACTTAACCATACTACTGTTTTACCTTTGTTTTTGCAGGACATACAGAAATGTTTAGAGTTACTTGGAGGATATGGCCCACTAATTGCTAGGTTAGAAAAGGGAGAAACAGTAGGACGATTTACTTGGAGCCAAGGAGTAATTAGGAACAAGGGTTGGTGGTGGGTCCATCCCAAGAATTGCGCAAGACCTTGGTACAATACTTCCTTGGAGGACCATGGAGAGGACATTCAAGCGCTCAAGCTACTTATAAGAGATTGAACTCGGTTTTCTATTGGCCAAAGATGGAAAAGGAGGTGCAACTGTTTGTTAGGAATTGTGAGGTATGCCAGAAGCATAAGTTTGAAAATGTGGCAAGTTCGGGAATTTTACAACCTCTAAAGGTACCTAGTGAATATTGGCAAGAAATAAGCCTTGATTTTTTTGAAGGTCTACCTAAATCAAATGGCAAGGAAGTGATTCTAGTGGTAGTTGATAGGTTAAGTAAATATGCCAACTTTGTGGCCATGTCACATCCCTATACTGCTGTCACAGTGGCTCACGTTTACTTAGATTATATTTATAAGCTACATGGGTTACTTGAGGTCACCATGAGTCATAGAGATCCCATTTTCATTAGCTCGTTTTGGCAAGAGTTTTTTAATTGCAAGGAGTTGGGTTCAACATATCAACGACATACCATCCGCAGATGAATGGACAAACCAAGGTGGTTAATAGGTGCTTGGGAACTTACCTAAGGTGCATGTCAAGTAAGGAACCTAAGAGATGGTCTCAATACCTAACTCTAGTAGAGTGGTGGTATAATACGAACTTCCACACAAGTGCTCATATCACCTCCTTCCAAACTTTATATTGATACCCCCTACCATTGCACTTACCCTATGTTTTTGGGGACTCTAGGAATGAATCGGTGGACTGACTACTGACTACCTGTGAAGACGCACTGAAATTTCATCTCAAGAGAGCTCAAAACCACATGAAATAGGTTGCTGATCAAAAGAGAACCGAGAGACAGTTTCAAATTGGAAATTAGGTTTTACTAAAACTCCAACCTTGTAGGCAACAATCTCTTAAGAAATCTAAGGTGCACAAACTAAGCCCTAAATACTACGGATCATTCAAAGTATTGGATAAGATCGGGGAAGTAGCTTACCATTTGGAGTTGCTAGCAAACTCGAGATCCATCCAACCTTTCACGTCTCTCAACTCAAGAAATTTCATGGAGTTTCACCTTCCACTCCTCCAACACTACCTGTAACTCTCATGGAAGACGAATTAGAACCCAAGGCTATATTGGATTGGAGAATGGTAAAAAGAGGAAATCATGCAGAGGCTAAAGTAGTCATCTCTTGGAAAGATAAAGCACCATTTGAAGCAACATAGGAGTTCTTCAATGACTTGCTGTTACGATTCCCAAAGCATCCCTTGTGGACAAGAGTTTCGGAAGGAGGAGGAGTTGATCTAGGGTTAATCGCAAGTCATGAAGAAGGAAAGAGCAAGACATGTTTTGAACTGAAGTCCCTGATAGATTCTTACATTTTGGAAGATACGGAAAGTATTAAGGATTAAATGAACGGGTTGAGTGTTGGTATCATGAAAACACGTGGGCTTTATGGGCCTCTAACTAATGAGCAAGACCTGAAGATGACTAAGAAGTGATATCCAAGACTGAAGAGAGAAAATAAAATGCTTGGACTCAGTCCAATACTTTTATTAGAATTTCTGTTTGTTTTAGTTAAATTTGGCAATTATTCAAAAACATAGTTGTCAATTGTTTTAGAATATTCTATCCTTGGCATGAGATGGCATAATTGATTTTACTTGCCATTTTCATGTATGAGTACTATTATTAGCATCTTAACGGATATGAAAAAGGACATCATTAGAATTAATATAATTTGCATTCTGTAAAGTTCAGCTTGTATTCGAGCCAAGTTCTAATTATTTTATTGCACATTCATATTAAAATTCCTGCCACGTTCCATAATGGCACTTAAATGTTTCTTAAATACTCTAAACTAAATCTCACTAATTTGTTGCTGCCTAAAAATTATCTCTCTAAATACAATTTTCCTCAAAAGCAAAAATTGCTGCGGCTCTCAAAATGCGCACAAACTTCTCGGGAGCTCGAAAAATCACCAAGAAACACGACATTTCTCTGTGGTTTTGAGCCCATTGAAAATTCTTGAGATCCTGGAGGTACTTTACGTAGCCAACTTGGGATTTCACTTCTTTTCCTTTTTTGAAATAATAAAAAAAGTGGGCCGTCATTAGGAGGGCCCACCAACATTATCATTGTTTTCAATATAAAGGGTAATTAAATTGGAGGATTAATGTTAAGAATAGTTCAAAAAAAAAAAAAAAATCAATGCTCATAAAATAGTGCAAATAAGAGATATATTTTTATGTAATGATAAATTATGCTAATTTAGCACGTTAACATCCATTTGTTATTAAAAAAAATTATTATCCCCTTTTCAGACACTTAAAAAACAATAAATCTCACTTTAAATCACCTTAGTATAATTTTCCTAATAAAAATTTTTATTTAAAATAAAATGTTTTAAATTATTTTTGCTCATCTTTGCAGATGGTAGTAATCGAGAAAAGCTAACGAAAACACTGGAATTAAAACTGAAAAAGCATCAAAGGGTATATTTTAATTAAAAAATGATCAACTACAATGGTTTTATATTGATCTGATTTGAATATTTATTATTATTATAATAATAGAAAATAATTAGAGAAAAATCCATTTAGAACTTGAATTTAATGAAAAGGTTAGTATCTAAACTTAAAAAATTCATTTTATACTAATTAACTTTTTATGTCCTAAAACTATACTTTACTTAATCGTTACTTGGCACATGTCATTACTTTAAGAGAAAATAAAAGAGTGGGATAATGTTTATAGGCATGAAAAATCCAATTAGGTATGGAATTGGATCTTTTAAAATTAAGTATCAAATAGAGCATTATCTCTAATTATCATCATCATCATCATCATCATCATTATATAGGACTTCAATCATGCTAAGGTATGGGAAGAAAAAATTAATGTTAGCCCTCTTTTTAAATAGTAGTTAAATTCATCCTACATACGGATCCTTTGATGTAATTTTTCCTAAACCAAATATTTATTAAAACTACATTGTTTTTACATTTTGTTTTGGATCTTCTTTACTAATTGTAGTAATAGGGTTTGGGATTGCTACAGGAATTAAAAGTGAAAAAGCACGAAAGGTCTACATTAAATAAAAAAGAAAAAATAAACTACAACAGGTATATTGGGACATAAATTTTTTTAATATTTTTCTTTTATTAATATAATAGTAATAAATAATGATAATTATTATAGGGCTCTGTATACCTGTTTGTTAGGGTATGGGAGAAAAAGAAATAAGCTCAATTTCACGATACCCAACATATTCTCAATATCCTTCGTGGCAGAATGACAGAAGTGGCGATTGCTCTCGTTGAGAGTCGAACTCAAGACCTCCCGCTTACTAAACGGGTGCTCTAACCAACTGAGCTACGAGAGCTTCTGTCTCAGTTTGAACAGTTTCTGCATATCATTCTCACGTTGACTTGGAGCAGGACTTCACTCTCCTCGTCTCCTCCAAAAAGACACAAACACGAAACAACTACGTTAGGTTGATGGATTAATAGTCACATGGTTGTCATGGTCACGGTAACTTGTATCCACAAATGGAAAAATTTGTGAAGTCCTGCAGAAGCTAAACAATATAGACCCATGACCGTGAAGGTTGCTAATAAAGGGCATTTATCCCTCATTTTGATCACTCCGAGTTGCGTCACATCGGATTCATTCGCACCTAATATTTGTTGATTTTAGAAAGTAGTTTATTCTTTTTCCCCCTCTTGATAATTGGTATTCTTGATATTTCATTTTAGGGGTGTGAAAAAAATCGATGTAAAACTGAAAAATCGAACCAAAACTAGAAAATCTAATCCGAAAATTATAGTTAATTGGTTCATTGGTTTGGGTTTAGGATTACGGTTTTTATTTTTTGGTTTTCTGTTTTCAATTTATAGCCATAAAAAAACCGATGGTTAGCGATTAACTGTTTCAATATTTATAAATATATTATATATATAATTTACATACACATATAATTTTTTTTGGCCATATGTTAATATTCCTTGGATTTTGATTAAAGTACTACATTCTGTTCTATGTTTGATAGGAGTTAATATGGTAATTGATTTGATTGGATTTTATTGATGATGATACATCAAAGCTTTTTTTTTTCTTTTTCTTTTTTTTTAGCTCTTGTAATATATATAATAATTTAAAGAAAAAACTCTATGATAAAGGTTAATAAACAAAGTTTGTTGAAACTATCAATTTGATTTTTGAAAATCATTATGTTAAATGATTAAAAACTGAAAACTGAAAAAATTAATTCGAAAAAAATGGTTAACCATTTATAATGAATCGGTTAAGGATCGAGATATTAAAAATCCGATCATTACAATTAGGTTCAAAAAATAGGACTGCGGATTGATTAACTGAACCGTAAACACTCCTATTTAATGTGAATTAGTTTGGTTCTTATCGTATGCTGTAGTTCTATAGTTTGGGAAGCATCACCTTTTGAAAAGAATATTGGATAAAATGCTGATGAAAATCACCATGAAGTTGAATTTGATGAATTTTAATGGGATTAGAAGACCAATTCAAGTTTCATTTGATCAAGCTTAATAATTTTAGTTCTAATTGGTTAAAATTGGTTTACCGGCTTTTAGTCCATTCTTGGCATGAATTGGACTTTTTTAACATACTTGATAGAATGCAAAGAGTGAACTCATATTATATAGAATGATTAAAGGAGAATTGTCATTATGAACTTCGAGTAGACTCATTGACATTGACTTTCTCAATCCAACTTTTCTCAAGAAGATTCATGTACTACAAAATAGCTTTTAGTGTGCCTAGGTTTATAAGAAGAGCACACTTTGAGATTCTAACAATTAAAAGGGGTTCATCTAAGTTGTTAATTATCCGTGCAACTTTAAATGATTTAAGGGAGTGACTATGTACTAATATACTCAATATGTATGCTTCAATAGAATCATGAGTCTATATACTAAACTCAAAAAATTTTAATTTTTTAATTGAGTTTACCAATTCTAGTTGAGTCAAATGTTAAAATATAAAACATATAATTAATTTTTTACAAACCTATCAACTATTTAGGTACTACCTCTTTTTATTATCAGGTTCCAATTTTATTTCTCCTTTCTCTCTTTAGGCTTTCTTGCTCAATACTTATATCTTTCATTCAAGTTTGAGTAGGCAAATTTATAGAGAAATTTATTTACTTTATTTATTCCATTGTTTCAATTCATAAACCCATTCCAAACAAAATAATAAAAAAGGTTTAATTTTGACTCTTCTTATCATTCTTTTATGGATGATAGGTTGTGATTAAGAGTTATATATGAATTTTTTTTAATTTCTTTATTTTGTTATATCTACTGTCACTATAAAAAAAAAGTAAGTTTTAGAGATGAAAATTCTGTCTCTAAATGAAAGTTTTATTGCATAAATCATCATCGTTGATTTTATTTATAAAAATAATAATTTATTTTACTAATTTTTCATTGTAAAATTTCTATCTCAAAAAGCTTTTTTTTTTTTTTTTTTTGGTAGTGTATTTATATCAAGTTTATCGTAACTATTGGAAGCAGATTTATAGTTTTCACATTGGCAACCTTACTTTATATATAACATATTCTTTTTGTTATAATAATATATAAAAAAATCATATATATATATATATATTTGCTATAAGCTTCTTAAAATGTGTACATGAATCTAAAGGCTACATACTATATCAAAAAAATATATGCTTATATACATGTTTTCAGTTTTCAAAAAAGTCAAATCATATCCACTGAAATTTCAATTTGAATTCGGAATTCTTACAGGTCTTTTATTCTATCTTTAATCTTCTTCACCCCTTCCCTTAAGTTGTTAACGATACCATACAATAAAAAAGTAGAGGGAAACTTCCGTGTAAAACTAAAAACTTTTAGCAGTCATTATCCAAATTTCTACAGTCCCACGTGTTGGTGGGGGCTTGACTCTTCCACCTTTTTCATTTTAATTGATTTTCATCTAAGAACTTGGATAGTTTAAACAATTCAGGTTTAATATTTATAAAAGATGGATTAATGCATCCTTTATTTCTTATGAATTTTATAAATGAGAATAGATATGATTTATCGTTTTTTGACTCGTTTAAACTTAAAACTCGAAAAGGATATATAGAAGTTTGAAAAAGTAATGACTGAGTTATTACTTCTTAGGCCATGTGGTTCATCTCCAATTCACACATAGCCGTGAACTTGCAGTATTCTAGACTTTTATAAGGCAATTTTCATTTCTGACCAAATCCTATGTTTGAAGAGTTGTTGGCTCTTACATACTACTGACGTGTGCTATTACGTCCTTTGTTCATTGCTATATAAAGGAAGCGTTACCGGAATGCTCTAGGATTATAAACAATTTTCCATTCTTGAACATATTTCCCACGTCTCATAAGAACTCAGGACAACAAATGGCAGATCCAACGAAAAGGTAATCTCTTTAATACCACTAAAATGTTCATACTAGGAAATTTGTACACCGTAAGTGTCCCTTTTGTCCCAAAATTATAAATTTGCTATATACCTATATATATATATATATATATTAATACCTTTTCAATTCAGTGTTGGGATTTTTCTTTTTTCCAAATTCATTGAGATGAACCATATAATCATATGGGATAATTGTCACATTTTATAATTGAACTTTTTCAGTTTGTACAATTAATTACCTTTAGTTTAAAGTCTCAATTCACTACTTACAAACATATTGAGTAGTTAATGGTAAAAATGAACAAAGTCCGGATTGTTAATTGTAAAATTTGACAATGTTAAAATAGTTAATTGTAAAAAAAAATTAGGTTGGAAATTGACCCTTTTGAACCTAATTAGTAATAAAAATTGGTAAAGTTTGAGTATGAAATATGATAATTACCCGGATGATGTGGGGTGAATTGGCACCACAAAAATTCAAACTCTTAATTCTCTTATAATAGTACCATCATGAGTGTAGGTCGATACCATTTTAAAAGCTTATTCTTTAAAATCTAAGCATAATTTGATAATCTTTACTTCACAATTATTTATATTGATGTTTATTAATCTATTCTTTTTATATGCTCAGGTATGCAGTAGTTACAGGAGCAAACAAAGGGATAGGGTTTGAAATCTGCAAGCAATTGGCTTCTCATGGCATCATCGTAATCTTAACAGCAAGACGAGAAGAGAGGTCAAGAAGCTGTTAAGAAACTTGAAGAAGAGTGTGGTCTGTCTGGTCATGTCATCTTTCACCAGCTTGATGTTACTGATCCTGCTAGTGTTGCTTCACTTGCTGATTTCATCAAAACTCGATTTGGAAAGCTTGATATTTTGGTATAATAATTTAACTCACTTTATGGATTTCACTTTTTTTTTTTTTTTTACCGATATCTAATGTTGCACATAAATCATAGGATGCAAAGATTATTCCGTTGAAAATGCTAAATTAGACCATAACATAAATCTTTATGTGTCTAGCAATCATATTGTGAACATAGGAGACACACAATCTTAATATTCAGGATTAATGTCAAATTTGATACCTAAACTTTATATAAAGATTCAATTTGATACATAAACTTTAAAGTTATCAATTTAATATTCAATTAAACTTTGTGCAGCTATTTTTTTCTTTCTTTTTTTAGCCATTACAACGGGAAAGAGAGGATTCGAACCTAAGACCTCTCACTTAAAAGACTAGAGAGATGCTACTAGGCTATAATGCTATTGGTTTGTGCAGCTATTTTTACTTCCTTCTTAATACTATTTACTTGGTTTGCTTATTTAAAAAAACTATATATCATTGAACATTTACTGCTTCTCTTAATAATGTCTAGCATTGATAAACTAGTTTTTCCAAGTTAAGCAATGGAACAAGCGTGTTAGTGATGTAGTAAATGTAACCATGAAACTACTCAAAATTGAGATATCAAATTAAATTTTTATTGCAATGTCTAGGTACCAAATTTGACATTTCTCCCCACATTTAATTATCAAGATTGTAGTGAATGTGACAAAGGATGTCTGCAGGTAAACAATGCAGGAGTCGTTGCATTAACTGATTCTTCTGCGAATTTGAAGGCTGCTATTGAGAAGGTAAATATTTCTAAATGACGAACCATGTTATTTCAATTGATCAATGCTTGCATAAGTACCAAAAAATTTTGATAAATAAGAAATTTTTTTTTATACGATTATCTATCATCATCACCACCATTTTGCAAAGAGTGAATCACATTAAAAGTATTAATATTTGAGAGTAAGTTCATTTAAGATATCCACGTTTTGAGTAGTTAAAAAAATATCAATGTTTGAGGGGTAAGTTCATTTTTTTTTTTACCATCGGGGTAAGTTCATTTAAGATATCAACATTTTGAGTGGTTAAAAAAAGTATCAATATTTGACAAAGTGAGTCAAATAAGGTATCAATAATTGATCATAGATAAAAAATTAAAAAGATTAATTAAAAATCCAACGTTAATACCTCAAATGAACTTTATAAAACGTTGATATCTCATTTGATACACGTTACCAAATGTTGATGCCTCTTTTGAACCATTAAAAATGTTAATATCTCAAATAAATTTACTTCAAACATTAATACCTTATGATATAATTTACTTATTTGGCAAGACCATACAAATACTTATTCATGCACATTTATCTCATTATATAATATTAGGAAGGAGCACAAAGCAATTGGAGTGAAGCCTTAAACCGTCGGTATGAAGCTGCTGCAGATTGCCTTAATATAAACTATTATGGTGCTAAAAGAATGGCAAAAGCACTTATGGACCTCCTCCACTTCTCTGAGTCACCAAGAATTGTTAATGTTTCCTCTTCCTTGGGAAAGCTAGAGGTAAGGTTCTTGGTAAAGTGGCTATCTATAAATAAAAAGGGACATAGTACAAGCCAAATTTGTAACATATTGAGTTCATTTAAGTTACGATTGCATTGAGCTAAAGATCAATTCAAAGGTACTTGAGTAGTTTATTTGTGTCAAATTTAAGCTCATGGGTTTAATTAGGCTTGGGTGAAGCTCATGCATGAGTTAAATATAAATCAAGTTTATGCTTCATGCTAGGTTTTAGTTTATTGATGCCACCTTGGATCTAGCTCAAATTAAGATTTTATGCTTTTTTCAACTTGAGTTAGGCTTAAACTCAACATTATGTCAACCCGACTCAATTTGTTCACTTTACCTATCCATAAATATAGGTTGCATAAATATATGAATTGTTGCATAAGTTTTGCTTTTTGCCCTTTTGTAATGTGATTATAGCCTTGAAGTGTTTGGTTGACTAGAATAACTATTCAATTTTACTCCTGATGATAGTAAACATTTCACAACTCAAAAATTTTGTGTTTATGTCTACAGAAAGTATCAAATGAATGGGCCAAGGGAGTTCTTAGTGATGCTGAAAACCTTTCAGAAGAAAAGGTAGATGAGGTAGTGAAAGTATTTCTTAACGATTATAAAGATGGCTCACTTGTAAGCAAAGGTTGGCCTGCAGATTTGGCTGCTTATATCATCTCAAAAGCAGCAATAAATGCTCATACAAGAATTCTAGCAAAAATGTATACCAATGTATGCATCAACAGTGTGTGCCCTGGCTATTGCAAAACAGATATAAACTTCAATATGGGCTTTTTGTCTGCTAAAGAAGGTGCGGAAGGTCCTGTAAAAATAGCACTCCTACCCAGTGATGGCCCCTCGGGTTACTTCTTTGATAGGAAAGAAAAGTTAATTTTCTAATTTTGTTTTTTTTTTTTTCAAATATTGATTTTATAGTAATGGAGGATAGTATAATCATCCTATTTCATTCATATAAGAGAATATGCTTACAAGAGCCTAGGTATCTTTATTTATTTGAATTATGTATCATGGTATTTTTGCCTTGAAGCTAGCTTGATTTTTTTTTTTAAACAATAAATGAATAGATAAAGTTCATTGTATAATGCTTGTGTCACACTTGGTATGAATAATAAGGTTTGGACTATTTTCTGCTGAATTTTAGATTCTAAGTTAAATTAGGAAGAGAAACAAGTGAAAGAGAAAACCTGTCACAAAATGTATGGAAAACTCCAAAAGATTAGGGGCATGAAATCATAGGTAAAATTGGACAAACTGATATAGTAAATAATGATAATTAGCCATCATATCATAGACAACATAGCATTATTTCCTCTCAATGAGTTTCCTAGATTTCATCATAGTCTTTTGCATTACAACTTTATTTATATACACTTTACAAGATGTATAGTGTACAAAAGGATAAATCCCAACATACATAAAAAGAAATAAGTTTGGCAACATAAAAAGTATAAAACAAGAAATTTATAAAGCCTTATGGAATTGTGTACGTTTGGATAAGCCATTTAATTGTGAAGCCAAAATTACATCTTAACTTACTCTCTTAACATGAAATCATGTATGTTCAGATCTAAGATCGAAATCAGTCTCTTCATTCTTGATTTTCCTTTGTAAATCACGGATAGCATTGCTTCCTTCTTCACCTTTTAATTCTGTCTTCTTCTTAATCTCAAACTACAAGCTACAGTTAACTACCAGCCATAGTTTTCTTTTTTCACCATCACACTTTCACTTTCCTTTTCAATTATCTCTTGGTTTCGCGACCGTGATGGCTTTTCATTCACCACTTTCCTTTTTTTTTTTTTTTAATTTAAAAATATATATACGCACACACACCAACACACACACACACACACACACACCACACACACACACACACACACACACACACACACACACACATATAACTACTAGTGTTTCTCATTTTGTTTGCTTAAGGGCTTATATTATATGTGTTAGACCTAAAGCCCAACAAACTCCCCTTGCTACTCATATAGGGTAATTCATCTCACTAGCATTTGTCGACAATTGATAAGTTTATCTCCATGTAGAGTTTTTGTCATCATGTTTGAGTTGTTTTCATTAGTGTGAATCTTCTCTCACTTCAAGAGCTTCAGTTCCAATACATCTCGAATCCAATGATATCTAACATCAATATATTTAGATGTAGCAAGAAAGTTGGATTCTTATTGATATGTATAGCACTTTGGCTATTACAATATAATTTTAAATCTTCTTGGTACTTGATCTAGTTCTTTTAGAAATTTCTTTATCCATAAGACTTCTTTGTAGGCTTTAGTTACAACAATATATTTTCTTTAAAAAATGGATAATGCAACAGATTTCTATAATTTAGACTGCTAAGACACTACTCCCCTTGTATAAGTAATTAGATAACTTGATGTAGACTTGGTAGAATTAAGATCAATATCCATATCAACATATGTAAACCATTCCAATACTGGTTTATTACCATCGAATTGGAAACAAATCGTTGAAGTGCCTCTGAGATACCTAAGAATCTATTTAATTGTGGTCCAGTGTTGTTTATTTAGATTGGAGAGATAATGACTAACAACACCAACAATATGAGCTATATACAGTTTAGTGCAAACCATAACATACATTAAACTGCCAATAGCTAAAGCATACGATATCTTCTCTATGTCCTTTTTGTTTGCTTTGCTTTTAAAACACTGCTGAGAACTTAGTTCGAAGTGATCTACAAATGGATAATACACAAGTTTTTCCTCAAGAGGACCTCTATATTCGTCACTAGTATCTATCTGAACACATTTAAACGGTTTTCCTATTCCTCTTTCAAATGTAGAATGAAATTGCTTAAACATATCTAGAACTTGATTTTTGAATTTCAATGCACATGTCCACAAATTTCTAAAGTGATGATCTATAGAAGTTACAAAGTAAAGAGTATCACCTACTTATCTATCTTTCATATAACACATATCTATGTGGAATAAATCAACTATATGAGATTTCCTAGTAGGTGGAATTCGATGAAAGGTAAATCTATGTTGTTTGCCAACAAGACAATCGTATAGGTTTTCAAAGGTGAACTTTTCCTATTAAGTGAAGTTACTTCTTGGAATGTATTTCGAGTCTTTTCTTGCTCATTTGACCAAATTGTTTGTGTTAAGACTCTATTGAAGGATTGTTAACCATGTTCACATCTTCTTTACTTAGTTTTGCATACATTAATTAAAAGGTATTATTCTTGTTCCCTTTTGCCGCTGTGAGAGCCATTTGTAACCTTCCGTTTACCTTCACAATAGTAGCTATTATTATTATTATTATTATTATTATATTATTATTATTATTATTATTATTATTATTCAGGTTTAGGTGAAAATTTAGAACCTATCTTACATGTATGAGAATGAGCCTGCAATTGATATTAGTCTTCACAATAATATTTCCTTGCAAAAAAGTTTAGATGTTCTATCATTTCCCATCATAATATTGCCATAATCATCGGTAGTATACATTGAGAAGAATCCACCATGTGATATCACATAAAAGGAGGTTTTCTCAAAGACAATAACTCAGTCACTATCATGACATGTAAGACTAACATAGTTACCATCTCAGGCAACAACTATTTCACATCTATTGTTGTAATAGCAATATCTTCACATTTTGCATTGCCTTTACCTTTAGTCTACTCTCTCTTCAATATCATACCCTTCAGCTTTAAATGTCTTGACTTGTCACAATGATAAAATTTAATGTTTCTTCTTGTTGACTTAGATATCCCTTATATTTGTCATTTTATTAGATGAGCCTATGAATCTACTTCTCCCACATCTTCCCTGTTAATTTATCACTAGTGCCCGAGTCTCAAAATTTGAACCAAGTTATTTTCTTCAATCTTCTTATTCATCAAGTTATCTTTCACCATTTCAATAATGAGCTTTGCTTTTTGGAGTAAAATTATTAACTAACACCAAGTGTCTCATAACTATCAAGTAGTGAGCTTAATAATAATAGTGCTTGTTGAAAGTGATGAATCGCCAATAGAAGGAGTACTGCATAAAACACAATTAGTAGTGCGCCAAAAGTTTGTCTGGCACGGCCATTCTAATGCTTGAGTTAGGTTATAGGTTCAAGAGAGTAATAATGAAATTTAGCTAGATAAGACATGATAGAATAGATGACATAACATACCCATACCTTTAAGGATAGTGGTCTATTTGTAGTCTTCAATCATACTTCAATTAAGGGTCACAACATCTTATTCTACGTTAGGCTTAAGCTCATGAAGAAGTAGATGGCCTTAAACCCGATCCAGTCCTCATATGGAATGGAGGTGGTCGAGCTTCAAGTTGTTCCCTAAAGAGACTATAGTGAGATGCAAAGATATGGTCTTTAATTTGTAAAGCCAAGGTGATGTCAAATGAGGAGTCAAGGTCTTTGTCAGATTGAGGCTATTGTGGAGCTTCATCGTGAGGCCAAGGTTAGGATTATAAGTGAGTTGAGACAGCTAGTGAGTTATTCAAATTTGACTCAATGAAAGCTTCAATTCGACTCGTTATAATTAAGTTGAGCTCGAGTTTGAGATACTAAAGTAGCTATTGAGTTCAAGTTCAAGCTTTAAAATACTCGGCTTGGTGAGCTCGCGAACGTAATAGAGCTTAATAAGTATTAAATCAAGTTAAGACAAGTTGAGTGAATCGAATATTAAATACTCTTTATAGTTAAATCAATATGTAAAAGAATAATTGAGCCTAATTGAGTCAAGTTCGAGTTTATCATGTATTAAATCGAGTCAAGTTCGAGCTTAAAAATCAAAGCTCGATTGAGTTCAAGTACTAGTTCAAGCTTCAGCTTCGAGTTTTTCATTCAAGTTGAGTTCGAGCTTGGTACTGTATCAACTTGACTTAACTCATTTATAGTCCTAGTGTAAGCATTTCTTAACGATCATAAAGATGGCTCACTTGTAAGTAAAGGTTGGCCTAAAGATTTAGATGCCTATATTATCTCAAAAGCATCAATGAATGTTATACAAGAATTTTGGATAAAAATGTATCCTAATGTATGCATCCATAGTGTGTGCCCTGGTTTTTGCAAAATAGATCTAGACTTCAATAAAGGCATCTTCCCTGCCAAAGATGGTGCTGAAAAGGTAGTGAACATAGCACTTCTACCCAATGTTGCCCCGTTAAGTTACTTCTTTGTTAAAATGAAGAATTCATTTTTTTGAGTTTACCAACTATCTGTATTAACATTCTTTTCTTTAATATTTCTCTCTTTCTTCCAACAAACACACAACTAATCTTCAATTATTCTACAAACTTTTGTGGTCATTAAGAATAAAAAATTGATAGTTCTATACCTAGTTCTCACTTAGTTATATGATTGGAAGAGTTATAAATTCTTTAGTAAATTTTATGCAGGACTTATAAAACTCTTTAAGGAAAATGATTACACATGCCTCTAAGTGTTATTTTCCCTCAAATTTCTAGAATTTTTCTAACATATAGTGTAAACAATCACTATAAGAAAATTGAGCTTTAAAGACACAAATTCTATCTCTAAACTTAAATTTTTCATCGCAAAAACTATTGTTTTGATTCTATTTTTAGAAATATAACTTGTTTTATCCATTTTCCTTCATAAAATTCTTGTTTCTAAAGGTCAGTTTTTTTGCAGTGATAACTCTAAGATGGTTATATCATAATCACAATGCATTATTTCTTTTAACCAAGTCTATTAATTTATACCACACTCCCTTCCTTTATGCCATCACCTTATGCACTTACAAGATATATAGTGTACAAAAGTTAAACTCAATACACCTAAAGAGGAGAGAAAAGAATAGTACCAAAAAAGTATAGAACATGAAATTGTTAAAGCCATGTGACTTATATCAGTTTATTACAAGACTTAGATTAACCAATCATGCTTACCCTCCATTTAGCTAGGCACTTGAGTTATTGATTTATTATCTAACCTCTCCTCACTGATAGGTAGCTGCTTACTACATTACATTCTAGCTTTGTCCTTTGTCTATTTCTGTGTTTAATCGCTCTTTGATGGCAAGTCTCATGTAAAGTCATTGCAAATGCATTATGAGTAGAGCTGGGCAAAAGGGCTAATGGGCCGGGTCGAGGCCGACCCATTTTGGCCCACGGGATAAACAGGCCAAGAAATCTTAGCCCGTTTAATAAACGGGCCAAAATTTCTTAACCCTAGCCCAACCCTCTTTGGCCCACGGGTTAAATGGGCCGGCTCTCTTATTTTCATTTTTTTTATTTCTAGTTGACGTTTTAACCTTGATCTTAATTTTAGTTATTACTCACTAGTCAGTAGAAATTCAATACGTAGTACTTGTACTTATTGTCTACTGACTTACTGTATTAGCATTTATATTTGTTAATGTAATTTAAAGCAAGTGGAAATTGCGATTTTCTTGGGATCGAACCGAACCCTGGGCCTCTTGAGTCTTGCTTCTTCCCATTCGTAATTTTGACCTCTTCTTCGTAGGTTACAAGGAAATGTAATTTAAAGTAAAAATAAAGGCAATTTGTCGTACTGTATCGATAATTAAAAATAATGAAAAATTGGGTAAATAAAACATATAGGAAAAGTGTGTACTCCAGAGTCCAGATTCCAGTAGTGTTAGTGTCATAATGTGTGTTATCGTGAAAACGGAAAAAAAGATAACAATTAAAAAATTTGTTTCAATGTTTTTTTTTTTTTCAGATTCAATTTGTTAGTTTTATTTTTTTTTGTTTAGAATTTTTTTCAATTTTTAAGTTTTAATTTTTATTTTTTTTATTTAGTTAGCGGGCCAGCCCTCTTTGACCCTCGGGTTAAATGGGCCGGGCTTTTTTGGCCCACTTTTAAACGGGCTAAAAAATGCTAGCCCTAACCCATTTTTTTAACGGGTAAATGGGCCAGCCCATGGGCCATGACCCGTTTGCACAGCTCTAATTATGAGTCTCTAGATTGGTTTGAATCCCCAAAATCAACACACCATATAACAAAGTGGCACTTACAATAAACATTGTTAATTTTCTCTTTTCGCAAAATAACATAAACTATTTACATTATCTAGTGCACTAAACATAACCTTGATCTCCACCCATTCCAAAAATAAATAAATAACATCTTTCAACTATGGGTAAAATGCAAAAACATCCCCTAAACTTTAGGGGTGGTGCAGATTGATCCCCAAACTTCAAAAGTGTGGTTTTGAACCCCTATAACTATAAATAAGTTGCAAATCAGCTCATCTCGTCCTATTCCTCCCATGTCCATACAAATTCCCATACAAAATCCATACAAATCTGTACAATTTCCATAGTGAATTTTTATATTTTTTAAACAAAAAGTACAAATATACTTATTTGCAAATTATTTATAGTTATGGGGGTCCAAAACCACAATTTTGAAGTTTGAGGGGTGTCAAGCCTGGTTTTTCAATTTCCTTTAATCCGATTCGTACTAAACCTTAACCCATTCAATACGAATCATCGACTAAGAATTAAAGGAAATTTTGAATTTTTAAAATATTTTGGAGTCGCCACTCGACTAAAGTCGAGAAAAAATAAACCAAAACCAATGGGTAGGTTGATTTTGGCTTTGCTACTGATCTGCGAAAAAAATCTTTTTTTGAAAACAAGAACCAGAAATTAACTTGAGTTCGGGGGCTAACTTATTAAAATCTAAACGGTTACCACTTTAAATTTTCATATTTAAATTGCTTTCTTTTAAACCCTTCAAAATCTAAACTATTTAACAGGATCTAATTAATTAAACATATGTCTAATATGCACAAAAATACTAATCAAATTCCATCAATAATCATATATAATCTAAAAAAACTTGAAATATTCAAATTAATCAAATCTTATCAAATTCTATCACTATTCATATATTCTAAACTAAACTAAACAAATCAAATAAATTGGCAAAAATAAATTTTTTACATATTTTAAGTCGTCCATTTAGGTGCCTACGTACCTTCTAATCGGGATAAGACCACACATAGTTCTTTTAGAAAAATTTAGTTTGTTGGTTAATTTTAAAATTTTTCGAAATCTTTTCATTTTAAGTTCATTAAGTTGTTAATTTTATGAATATATATATATATATTTTTAACATGAACCCTAAATCTATTAAGTTAGGTTTTAGCAATTTTATGGAAAATCGGATTTTTTCTAGGTGACAAAATTTTGAACAAGAAATCATAATCACATATCATGCATATCGATTGATCATACATATCATCAAGAATAAAATATTATAAGGGATATCAATATTTAACAAGCTAATTTCAACAAAGCAATATCATGGCATAATCAAGATTTATATATCATTGAAATTGCATTATGAAGGGCAAGATTTCAATGTGGTTTCATATATGGTGAAATCATAAAATTCAATATTATTACAATCAAGGTCATCACTACATCATGGCATAAATGAAATATTAATGACTAATCATCATACATGATCACACAATTCAAATATTGTAAACCTAAAATTAAAAAAAAATTCATATATTCCTTATGATTAGGGCATGATTATAGGTATATTATCAATAACAAGATCTTAATGTAATTCTATGAACACATACCTAACATGATATATATATATATATATAAATTCAATTTTATCGCAAGAAAACAAAATCATTATTATATTAATGCAAAAAGGACTATCGAGTTATGTTTTAACAATTTTATAAAAATTGACTTTTCTAAGTGATAAAAAGATTTTGAATAATGGATTTAAAATTATATATCATGGCAATTGTCAAGCACATTAATTAAATCAATATATCACCATATATAAAATTAATAAAAGATATCAAGATGAACTCATATTCAATAACGTAGGTAAACTTCATACATGATATCAACGTTTCTAATTACATTGCATATTGAAAATGAAATCAGGTTCTTTTAATAATTTCAAAATCATGGTATAAACCAACTTTAGCCAAATCAAGATTTTCATCAAGTTATCAATACAATTTTTATGTCAAATATTTGCAAGATCTCATTATTCAAAATTTGGCAAAATCATAATATTACAAATGATATCACAAAGAAAAGGTGCAAGGATTATACTATCATAGCAAGATCGATCATGGCAAAAAATAAACCCTAAATTTCAATTCAACATTTTTTAGAACAAGTTTATGAGACCAACATTCATTGACAAGAAAAAAAAAATAACTATAATGGCTATACTATCATGATTCAAACTAATACTAATTTTACATATTTTGAAAATCTTTTTTAAAAAAAAAACACAATATATTCATAACAAATTTTGAAAATATAATCATATACTAATTATTTTCATTTTTCTTATTCTTTAATTTCCTATTTTTAATATCATACTATAGTTATTATTATTATTATTAGGAACAGAATGTGAACTTACCTACAGGATTGGATTCGCGCGCGTGAAGGAGGATGAATGCGCGTGGATCAGGTTCGAGCGGCAAAGGGCTTGCGTTGATTTAGCCGAAATTGACCTTCAGTGTCCTGATGGATTTCGTGCAGGCATTGGGACGCATGCTGGAAATTGGCCGACGATCCGCAACGGCGAAGGATCGGCGGGAATGAAACGCAGAAGAAAACCGATGGAGCTTCGGCAAAGATTTGGCCGACAAGTAAGAACTCCGGTGAACTCTAATTTAGCCGAGAACGTCCGTATAACGATGGGTTTTGACAAAATTGATTTGTGGGAATGGAAGTTCTTGACTTTCTGAATATCAAATGCTTTTTTTATTTTTCTTTTCTTTGAGTTTTTGTCCTCTATTTTCGTTTTTTTCTTCTTCTATTTATAGAGCTAGGGTTTTATGTTTTATTTTTACTTTGATTCGAAAAATTCGAACTAAAACGGTTGTCAATTACATTAGCTATCAATTAACGTTATAATGTTAATGTTCAAACACGTTTTGAGCGAAAAAATCGGAGATTTGAGGTTTTTTCGGAAGTGTAAAAAATGGATTTTTTTCAAACTTCAAGTCCGGATTTGAAATAGTTATAGTTTATGAAAACATACAAATTATATATCAAAATGAATTACTCCGTGTCTAGTTTCAAAATATGTATTTATTTTGCAAAAAATGGGTTTGAAAACGGGTCAAAAATGGACTTGAAAACACCCTATTGGGCGGCCGGAGGTAGGAGACGATGAACAGTAATTTTTTTTTTTTTTTACGAATTTTGAAATTATATTATACTATATTAATTATCCATATTACATTCATTATATTCATTTCTATTAAATTGATTTATTATTATTATTATTATTATTATTATTTTAATTTTCATTCCTAGCTTTAAAATTTATAATTTGCAAAATTCAATTATTTTAATTATGTATATACTAAGCTAAGTATTTATTTTGACAAAAAGAATGTCAAAATGAGGTGTCTACAGCTGCCCCTCTTTGTGATGATGTTTGTCAAAACCTTATCACAAAGATAAAGTAGACCTCATTTTGACTTTACCTTATCTGGAATTCCCACTTCTTGAGCGGGGGTGAGAGCTTTTCATGTTCTGATATACTCGTTGAATTGGGTTGCTTCTTGGGCTAACATTTGTCTTATATTTGATACAAGCGCGCTCTTTGAGCTGGCACCTGATTTGGATGAGCGCTCCTTGAGCTAGCATTTGATTTGGTTCAAACGCGCTTCTTGAGCTGGCATTTATCTTAGATTTGATACAAACGCGCTCCTTGAGTTGGCACTTGATTTGGATAGGTACTCTTTGAGCTAGCCTTAGATTTGATACAAGCGCGCTTCTTGAGCTGGCATTTGATTTAGATAGGCGCTCCTTGAGCTAGCCTATGATTTAGATTTGATACAAACGTGCTTCTTGAGCTGGCACTTGATTTGGATGGTGCTCTTTAAGCTGGCCTATGATTTGGTTCAAACGTGCTCCTTGAGCTGGCACCTGATTTGATTTGATACAAGCGCACTTCTTGAGCTGGCACTTGATTCGGATGGCGCTCCTTGAGCTGGCCTATGATTTGGTTCAAACGCGCTTCTTGAGCTGGCATTTGATTTGGTTCAAGCGCGCTCCTTGAGCTGCTACCTGATTTGGATTTGATACAAGCGCACTTCTTGAGCTGGCACTTGATTCGGATGGTGCTCTTGAGCTGGCCTATGATTTGGTTCAAACGCGCTTCTTGAGCTGGCATTTGATTTGGTTCCAAGCGTGCTCCTTGAGCTGGCACCTGATTTGGATAGGCGCTCCTTAAGCTAGCCTATGATTTGGTTCAAACGCGCTCCTTAAGCTGGCATTTGATTTAGTTATGCATTCCTTGAACTGGGTCTCATGTTCTGATCCCCAAATCTCATATCCTGAGATCTTGATTTCCTCATGCTTCGCATGGCTTCTAGAGCTAATTTCCTGAAAAACTTAATTCTAGCAATATATTCATTTTATTATCTCTTTTCTTTTTTTTTTTTTCAAAACTTACCAGATTCTTATAGAAGCTTCTAAACTTGTCAGACCACTTGATGAAGTCCGCTCATCACTAGGTTTATTCTGTCAGGCTAGAGCTCTTCGTAGTGGTTATCCTTTGAATTGAGTACTTCTGTTTGTCTTTTGATGGTAACTGGATTCTTTTGATGGTCTTGATGTCGGTACGATACAGGAGATGGTTCTTTGTATCTCCCTCACTTTGCAACTTCAGTTTATTGACTTCTTATGTTATTCCCCTTAAATAGGCATTTCTGTTAAGCAAAGATCAAATCTCAAAGTATTAAAATGTTTTTATAACTTTATCAATTGCTCAAATCTCTCTCTCACGATATGCTCATGTTTTAAAAAAATTTGAGAGATATAAGGATGGAAGAGAGCTTAACAATTAAAGTGGATGGTCAATGATTGATCTGATGATTGGGGACGCTAGAGATATCTTTTTGTCGATAAATAACAAAAATTAGATCACACATAGACAAAGTAGTCAACACATTTTTGAACTTGATAGAATTTTCATTAATTTCTCAAGAGTAGTATAACTTGACCGCATCAGAATTTACAAGGTCTTTCAAATCTGGACCATCCACTTTAGTCAAAATTAATGCACCAGCAACACCTTCTTTACTACATATGGTACTTCGTAATTAGGAGTAAACTTTCCTCTAGGATCATGAACATTTGGGAGTACTTTTCTCAAGACTAAGTCTCCTTCTTTGAAATTTCTTGGGCGAACTTTCTTATTGAATGCTCGAGCAATTCTTTGCTGGTAAAGCTGACCATGGTATAGGGCGGTCATCCTCCTTTCATCAATGAGATTTAATTGATCAATCCTATTTCTCACCATTCGGCTTCATTCAATTATGTTTCTGCCAACATTCTGAGTGATGGGATTTCAACTTCAACTGGCAAAACAACTTCTGTACCATAGACTAATGAATAAGGGGTTGCCCTGTTGATACTCTGATAGATGTTCGATAGGCCATGAGTGCAAAAGGTAGCATCTCATGCAATCTTTGTAAGTGATAGACATTTTCTCTATTATTTTCCTAATGTTCTTGTTGGCTGCTTCAACTGCCCCATTCACCTGAGGTCGATATGGAGTAGAGTTCCTATGTTTGATCCCAAATTTTGGCACAATTCAGACATTAATTTGTTGTTCAAATGTGGTACCATTGTCTGTAATGATTGTATCAGGGACTCCATATCTGGCTATGATATCTCTCTTGATGAACTTGACAACTACTCCTTTGGTAACATTAGCGTATGAGAATGCTTCAACCCATTTAGACTACTGGCTATGATATCTCTCTTGATGAACTTGACAACTACTCCTTTGGTAACATTAGCGTATGAGAATGCTTCAACCCATTTAGTAAAATAGTCGATGCCACTAATATAAATCGTGACCATTTGAGGCTTTTGGCGAAATTGGTCCTATCATGTCCATACCCCACATTGAGAAGGGCCAAGGTGAAGATAATGACTGCAATTCTTTGGAGGAGCATTCATCTTGTTGGAGTATATTGGCACAAGTGGCAATGTCTCACGTGTTTAATACAATCTGATTCCATAGTTATCCAGAAGTACCCATCCTCATAATCTTTTTAGCTAGCATATATCCATTCATGTGAGGTCCACATATCCCTTCATGGACTTCCCTCATCAACATATCTGCTTCCGCCTCATCTACGCATCTCAAGAGAGTAGTATCAAATGATTTTTTGTATAATGTATTACCACTGAGCATGAAATGAACTGCTAAGCGTCTTAGTGTTCTTCGCTCCTTAGTTGAAGCATTTTCAGGGTATTTGCCATCTTGGAGGAATTCTTTGATATTAGCATACCAGGCTTTCTTGGGACTTCCTCGGTATTCAAGCAAAATGCCGGTTCTTCCTCAATGCGAACCTTTAAGGGCTGGATCTCAACTCCATCAGTGATTGAATCATAGATGCTAATGTGGCTAATGCATCCCGAACTGGTTCTGGTTTCTTGGCATATAAGTGAATGATATTTCTTTGAATTTTGTGCCAATTCTAGTAAGTATTGATGATAAGGCACCAATTTTGCATCCTTCGTCTTGTATTCTCCTCGTGTTTGAAAGATGATGAGAGAGGAGTCTCCATATACTTCAAGATCATCTATTTCCATGTCAAGTGCCATCTTGAGGCCCATGATGCAAGCCTCGTATTCTGCCACATTATTAGTATAAGGGAAAGTCAATCTTGCTGAAGCGGGTATTGTTTACCATCTGGTGATATTAAGACTGCCCCAATTCCACATCCGCATACATTAGCTGCTCCATCAAAGTATAACTTCCATTTAGAAGTGGACTGTTCTGATTCTTTATCTGCCAGCAATATGCCTTCATCCGGGAATTGAGCTTCTCCATCAGCCACTTATCTTCAACCGGGTTTTCGGCTAGTTGATCTACAAGTGCTTGACCTTTAACTGAGTTTGATTCACATAAGTGATATCAAATTCTGATAACAACATCTGCCATTTGGAAATTCTCCCAATCAACCCTGGTTTCTGAGCCAAATACTTCAACGGATCATGTTTCGTATAAAGCTCGATAGAATAATACAATGTATATTGTCTCAGTCTGTGCATGATCCACACCACGGCACAACAGGTTCTTTCCACTTCAGTATACTTCTGTTCTCCTTCAGTGAATTTCTTACTCAAATAGTAAATAGCCCGTTCTTTCCCATCTTCATCTTTCTCCTGCATACCTCCCATTGATTCAGGAAGTACCGTCAAATATAGGAAAAGAGGGCGACCAGGTGTTGGTGCTACTAACACTGGTGGATTCATCATAGATTTTTGATTTCATCAAATGCTTCTTGACAATCTTTATCCCAATCAATAGCTGCATTTTTCCTCAACAACTTGAATAGAGGGCGACATTTGTCGGTTAATTGAGATATAAACCGAGCAATGTAATTCAAGCGTCCTAATATGCCCTGACCTCTTTGATCGTCTTCGGGGAGGCAATTCAAGTATGGCTTTAACTTTATCCGGGTCAACTTCTATTCCTTGTTGACTGACTACGAATCCCAACAACTTCCCTGAGGTCACCCCAAATGTACACTTTTCGGGATTCAACTTAAGATGGAATTTCCGTAATCTATCAAATAATCCTCAATATTTCCACATGATCCTCATCTTCCTTAGACTTAGCAATCATATCATCTACATATACTTCGACTTCTTGATGCATCATGTCATGAAACAAGGTGACCATCGCCCTTTGATATGTTGCCCCGCGTTTTTAAGGCCGAAAGGCATGACTTTGTAGCAAATGTTCCCCAAGTAGTAATGAAGGTTGTCTTAGTTTTATCCTCTTCTGCCATTTTAATCTGATTATATCCCGAAAAGCCATCCATGAATGAAAATAGATGGTTTCTAGCCGTATTATCCACCAAGACATCTATGTGAGGTAAGGGGAAATTATCTTTGGGCGTGGCTTGGTTTAAATCGAAAGTCTACACAAACTCTAACCTTTCCATTCTTTTTAAGTACCGGACCACATTAGCCACCCATTCAGGATAATCGGATACCTCTATAAAACCGACTTCCAACAATTTCTTTACTTCTTCTTTAATCTTGAGCAAGATATCTGGTCTAAATCGTCTTAATTTTTGCTTCTTTGGTTTGATATCTGCTTTAGTTGGTAATTTATGAACCACTATAGAGGTATCCAAACCAGGCATATCTTCGTAGGACCATGCAAACACGTCTAAGTAATCAGTCAATAATCTTATCAATCTTTCTCGTTGCTCAGCGGATAAGGTGGTGCCTATTTTCAAATTTTTAGGCTCATCTTCAGTTCCAATATTCACTACTTCTGTAGGTTCACTGATCTCAATTCTGCCTTGTTCATATTTTTGCCAACTTTTCTATCCCAGTGTGATCACTAATGTCATGTTCAACGACTAACTCATTAGGGTTAGAAATGATATCAGTATTTTCGTTATCTATCGGCGCAAGATATCTCTTACTTTCACCATTATCATCAGATCTGAAAAAAGGCAAGGTAAAGAAAGAGAAAAAGAAGAAATGTGAGGAAAAGAGAAAGAGAACAAAGAATCTTTATTAATGACTATGATTCATGGAGTACATTTGAGCAATTGATAAAAGAAACAAAACATAAAAACCCTTCATGAATTCAACCCTTACTCAAAGGTAACCCTAGAGTTATTAAGGGGATAGTGAACCAATTATTCAACTCCCGAACTGGATGGGAGCTGCAAGAAGGCTCCATAACTGATGCAATGTCTGGTTTCTGGACATGAGCCGGTTGTGGGAATGTGACTTTGATATCTGGAGACTCGATAGGGGTATTATACCATTCTTCTCCTTTCTTCTTTCGGGCTTTCTTTTTCATCTCTTCTATCTCAACCGGAGTAGGGACATATCCCAGTCCAAATGTCCCTAAATGTCCCTCTTTTTGAATCATATTGGCTTCTTCAAAGATTTGTAAACCAAAGTCTTCGGATCCTTCTTCGCCAATATAGGGTATAGCAGTGTCTTTGAAGATAGCATGGTCTTGTTCTCCTAGCACCGTAACGATTTGTCCATTTGTTATAAACTTGACCATCTGATGCAGACTAGACGGTATTGCCCCAGCTGAGTGAATCCAAGGCCTTCCAAGCAACAAATTGAATGATCTTGGTATGTCTAGAACTTGGAACGGAATAGTAAAGTCTTGTGGGCCAATAGTAACTTCCAAGTCTATTTCTCCTGATATGCTCTTGGATCCATCAAAAGCTCTAACAATAGTAGAACTGGACCGAGGTTAGATGCATCGATACCAAGTAAGTTCAAAGTAGCCAATGGACAAACATTCAAAGACGACCCATTATCGATGAGGACTCGGGCTACAATCATTCCATTACATTTGGCCATTATGAATAGGGGCTGTGTTGAGTGCCTTCTGCTCCCAACTCATCAGGTGAGAAAGAGATTTGGTCCAAAGCAAATACTGAATTTACTACATGTTCCATTGTTTCAGTAGCAACACCTTCGGGAACCTTGATTTGTTGGAGTATCTTAAAGAGGCCTCCCGGTGTTTTTCAGAAGTCATTAACAAACCCATTAAGGATATTTGAGCCGGGACTTTAGCGAGTTGATCAGCAATCTTATAATCACTTATCTTCATAATCTTGGTCAAGGCTGTTTTCTCATCAGATTCCTCCTCCTTTTTCTTATCTTTTCTTAGTGGGAAGAATTCCTCTGCCAATGTTTTCTCTCATTGGCTCTGAAGATTTCCCAAGTTTTCCGACCATGGGCCTAGGAACTTGATTAACAGCTTGAAGTTGAACGGGGCGGCTTTATAGTCTTTCGGCAATGGGTACATGGAATTGATACCTCATCGATTTCACCTCATATGGCTTCTTTCTGCTCTCCTTGACATTGGATAACTATCTTCTTTGGATTGGACTGGATCATTCCGATAAAAAGCTCAGGTTCTTCAATCGTGACCATGTTGATCGTGGGCCCATGGTTTGGGAGAGGATTGGTGTTGACATTAGGGGTCGAGGTTTCAATGAAATCTAGTTGGACCAGTTTAGCATCAATGAGGTCTTGAATCTTGTTCCAAGCCTCCAACAATAGTCAGTAGAATGACCTATTTGCCCCAAATGATAATCACATTTTTGCTCGGGGTTATAGTATCTGGGTTTGTGGTCTTCTCTAGGTGTTTCAAAGGTGATCAGATTATCGGCTTTAAGCCGGGCTAGAACTTGGCTAAAGGATACGGAATTTTGGTGAATTGTCTTTTGGGTCTATTGAATGGTTAGTTTTGGGATTGTGGTTGTTGTGACCGGGTGAAGGGTTGATTAGTGTTTGGGGTTTGTTGGTAGGTGTAGGATTGAGTAGGTTTAGTGTATGGGGTTGAGTTGACTAGCCTAACAGTGGTATCCTTCCCTTTGTTCTTGTTGGAGTACTTGAAATTCGTAGCCTTTTTCTCTATGTAGATCCTCCCAGTAATAATGGCACTTTCAATTCTGCACCCGGCCAATACTATCTTAGAGAAATTAGCAGTAGTGTGTCCAATGAGATGAGTAAAGAACGGTTCTTCTAAAGTATTGATGAAAGTGAATGTCAAATCTTTCTCCAGGATAGGGGTAGATACCATAGATGCCATTGATCTCCATCTTTGAGCATATTCCTTAAAGGACTCATCTTTCTTCTTCCTCATATTACTTAAATCCCACATAGAAGGGGCCACTTCAATATTGAACTTATATTGATTGTAGAAAGCCCTAGCCAATTTGTCCCAAGTATTAATCTCATCAAGATCCAAATGAGCATACCATGCTAAAGCTGGACTGTAAGGCTATCCTGAAAAGTTTGGATCATGAATTGCTCATATTGAGTGTACCGGCTCATCTTCCTCACATAGAGCCTAGTATGCAACTTTGGACAACCAGTACCATCATACTTTCAAAGTCGGGAATCTTGAACTTTTCAGGGAAAGCTCCTGCTTCGATTGTAGGAAAGCTTGTGATTCCAGTTTGATCAAATCCTTCCATTTTCTCAAAAATTTTAAGTTTCTCATTGAATTGAGAAAGAAGCCTTTTCTCCATTTCTTTGTTTTGAGCCTCAATTTCCTTCTTAAACTCAGAAGAATCGGTTTCGACAATGGCTAATGGTTCATGATTAATTACTTGTTCCTCAATAGTTTGACCATCAGTCCTTTTCTTTACCTCGGAATGTCCTGCGGTAGTATCTTGAGGGGCCTTAAGGTTTTGCGTGAGAAGATTCATTTGTTCGGCCATTCGAAATACCATTTGTTCCAAAGTAGTGAGCCTTTGCTCGGACATTGCATTCGAATTACCAGAATTATTGTCGTTGTTGCTAGCCATTCTGGATTTAGACTTAATGATGATCGGACTTCGAACCGGGTTTGACCGTTTAGGAGCTATCTTTTAGAAACTGTTATTCAAAAACAAAATTTCCATAGTTTAGTGAAGAAAAAGTATATATTATTATATATTTATTATATGATTCTCAACAAAATGAGCAAACGGTTAGCGGTTAATATATACAAAAATAAATAAACAGGTAGCAAAGAATGTACAAGAACATGTAGAGACAAGAATATATATGGAAAAGAAAAACGCATGCGCATGTAAATTGAGATGATGAAGAAGCTTTGTCGTAAAAAAAACCATTTTATTTCATTAAAGCTGAATTTACTCAAGGGTCAAATACATGGACAAAACCGAAAAGCTAAACAAAGAAAATTTTGTCCTAAACCAAACGCTTAATCTTATTAGGACACTCTGAACGGTCTTTCAGCTCCCGATATCCTCTTCGCCATCCTCAGTTGAGCTTCAAGTGCTTGAACCTTGCCTTGAGAACTTTGAACTTCCTTTTCCATCTCTCGATCCTTCTTCTTCATCTCGGGAGCTTGAGATTCCAACTCGTTCACTTTTGCCCTTTGGCTGAGGATGTATTCTTTAGTGGCTCGGTATTTCTTCGTCTCAGTATTAATAGGTCTATCATATAGATCGTCTTGATTTCTCTTGTCTCCCATTTGGCTTGTATCAACCCTAGCCTTCTCTCTTTTTGTGCCGAAGGAACACTCGGGTCATCATATTCCATAGTATACTCCTTTAATGATGGCTTGCTAGTTATATCTTGAAGTGCTCCATATTGTCTTATCACACGAGCCGGATAATATCCCGTGGACCCGGTCAAACCAATCAAGGGAATTGCTGCATATTCCCTACATTCGGTTATTGCCGTAGGAGAATGGCACCATTTAGCAACCCAAAGGAAATTGTGAGCTTCTAGATCTTGGAGTAAGTGCACCCATTCATCAGTCTTTGGAAGATCTTGAATGCAAACTCTTTCACTAAAGCTTAAAATAAGATCATAACTGTCTCTAATGTGGCAAGCCGGACTCAAATTGCTCCCATAATCTCTAGTGTGGCTTGCAAAGCATACTATCAAGAGTGCCATACTAGACTTGAATTTCCCATGGCCTCTTTTCTTCAGATGGTTGAGAGATCTATTTTGTTTAGCAAGCAAGGCCGGGATATAAGACTTTCCCGCTAAAAACTAGTCCACTAATTCTAATACCCGATAGTGGATGAAAAGGTCCCCATTCGGGAAGAGGATAGTACCAAATACGATAGCTATAAAGGTGTTGATGCGATTTTGCTCCCATGTTACTACACCTCCATAAAAGATAGGCTTATTGTCTTTGTAACTATTTGGAGATCCAAACCACTTGAATAAATCAGAAAGCCGAATGGAGACCAAATTACAGTTCTTGAGAGCTTTAGACACATCGGTCTTCTTAATCCCTAAAAAGTTGAACAAGCTGACCGGCCCTTTACTAAGCTGAGGAGCATATATTCCTGCATGAGTTGGTGGAGCTTGAAGAAGCCTCGTGTATTCCTCAATAGTAGGACTCAAAGTGTGCTCACCAAGACAAAAGGCGGCCTCATCATCATTCCATAAGTAAACCAAGGCCCTAAAAAGATGAACAGGGACTTGGACCTTTGGTAGAGAAAGAATAGGTCCCAAACGGTCTTCAATGAATCTTCTTTGTTCTAGCTTGAAAGTTTGTAACCACTTGTTCAAAATGGGCATCGGACTAGTAGGCTCATGAATATGGATCTCGGGAATAAAACGGGCCCATATGTTGCCATTACACAGACTAGCTGCCATTTCCTTAATCTACATATTACAAAGAGATGTGTTACAACACGGTATATATATTTACATGGTACATTAAACTGAATACAAAGACAAAACGAGGTTACAAGGATTTTACAAGACACATTCACATAATGGATTACAAGGGAAAGTTAACTCCTATAAATTCAGCTTTTGTTTTGTAAGGAAATTTTTAAAAACATTTTGATTGGCTACAAAGCTTGATCATCATCTCCTTCATGTAGTGAATGCAAGAAGGGTGGCTTCTAAAGGTCCCCCAATTAATGGGCCATGGGCCACATTAACCGAAGTGGGAGGCTAATTCGTGTCTCGAATGGTGGGTAACCACAACACCCGAGACCTATGGTGCCTCTTGTCCTAAGTTTACCTAAGGTGGCCCGGGTTTGACCACATCTAGCACACATTTTTTTTTTCAAAAGTAAATATCCCCTCCAATAACTCTATATAGATAAAATCTACACATAAGCACACGGTTAGCACAAATATCTACAAATATACAAGATATTAAAAGAAAGCAATTTATATATGAAAAATAAAGTGGCTAGCCCTCTAAAAAGCGTCCCCAGTGGAGTCGCCAAGCTGTCGAGCCTGGTTTTTCATTTCCTTTAATCCGATTCGTACTAAACCCTAACCCATTCAATACGAATCCTCGACTAAGAATTAAAGGAAATTTTGAATTTTTAAAATTTTTGGAGTCGCCACTCGACTAAAGTCGAGAAAAAAAAACCAAAACCAATGGGTAGGTTGATTTTGGCTTTGCTACTGATCTGCGAAAAAAATCGTTTTTTGAAAACGAGAACCAGAAATTAACTTGAGTTCGGGGGCTAACTTATTAAAACCTAAACGGTTACCACTTTAAATTTTCATATTTAAATTGCTTTCTTTTAAACCCTAATTTCAAAATCTAAACTATTTATCAGGATCTAATTAATTAAACATATGTCTAATATGCACAAAAATACTAATCAAATTCCATCAATAATCATATATAATCTAAAAAAACTTGAAATATTCAAATTAATCAAATCTTATCAAATTCTATCACTATTCATATATTCTAAACTAAACTAAAAATCAAATAAATTCGCAAAAATAAATTTTTTACATATTTTAAGTCGCCATTTAGGTGCCTACGTACCTTCTAATTAGGATCAGACCACACGTAGTTCTTTTAGAAAAATTTAGTTTGTTGGTTAATTTAAAAATTTTTCGAAATCTTTTCGCTTTAAGTTCATTAAGTTTGTTAATTTTATGAAAAATATATATATATATATATATATATTTTTAACATGAACCCTAAATCTATTAAGTTAGGTTTTAGCAATTTTTGAAAATCGGATTTTTCTAGGTGACAAAAATTTTGAACAAGAAATCATAACCACATATCATGCATATCGATTGATCATACATATCATCAAGAATAAAAATATTAAAGGAATATCAATATTTAACAAGCTAATTTCAACAAAGCAATATCATGGCATAATCAAGATTTATATATCATTGAAATTGCATTATGAAGGGCAAGATTTCAATGTGGTTTCATATATGGTGAAATCATAAAATTCAATATTATTACAATCAAGGTCATCACTACATCATGGCATAAAAGGAATATTAATGACTAATCATCATACATGATCACACAATTCAAATATTGTAAACCTAAAATTAAAAAAAAATTCATATATTCCTTATGATTAGGGCATGATTATAGGTATATTATCAATAACAAGATCTTAATGTAATTCTATGAACACATACCTAACATGATATATATATATATAAATATAAATTCAATTTTATCACAAGAAAACAAAATCATTACTATATTAATGCAAAAAGGACTATCGAGTTATGTTTTAACAATTTTATAAAAATTGACTTTTCTAAGTGATAAAAAGATTTTGAATAATGGATTTAAAATTATATATCATGGCAATTGTCAAGCACATTAATTAAATCAATATATCACCATATATAAAATTAATAAAAGATATCAAGATGAACTCATATTCAATAACGTAGGTAAACTTCATACATGATATCAACATTATATCAACGTTTCTAATTACATTGCATATTGATAATGAAATCAGGTTCTTTTAATAATTTCAAAATCATGGTATAAACCAACTTTAGCCAAATCAAGATTTTCATCAAGTTATCAATACAATTTTTATGTCAAATATTTGCAAGATCTCATTATTCAAAATTTGACAAAATCATAATATTACAAAATGATATCACAAAGAAAAGGTGCAAGGATTATACTATCATAGCAAGATCGATCATGGCAAAAAATAACCCTAAATTTCAATTCAACGTTTTTTAGAACAAGTTTATGAGACCAACATTCATTGACAAAAAAAAAAATTAACTATAATGGCTATACTATCATGATTCAAACTAATACTAATTTTACATATTTTGAAAATCTTTTTTTTTTAAATAAAAACACAATATATTCATAACAAATTTTGAAAATATAATCATATACTAATTATTTTCATTTTTCTTATTCTTTAATTTCCTATTTTTAATATCATACTATAGTTATTATTATTATTATTATTATTATTATTATTATTATTATTAGGAACAGAATGTGAACTTACCTACAGGATTGGATTCGCGCGTGTGAAGGAGGATGAATGCGCGTGGATCAGGTTCGAGCGGCAAAGGGCTTGCGTTGATTTATCCGAAATTGACCTTCAGTGTCCTGATGGATTTCGTGCAAGCACTGGGACGCATGCTGGAAATTGGCCGACGATCCAATGGCGAAGGATCGGCGGGAATGAAACGCGGAAGAAAACCGATGGAGCTCCGGCAAAGATTTGGCCGATAAGTAAGAACTCCGGTGAACTCTAATTTAGCCAAGAACGTCCGTAACGATGGGTTTTGACAAAATTGATTTGTGGGAATGGAAGTTCTTGACTTTTTGAATATCAAATGCTTTTTTTATTTTTCTTTTCTTTGCTTTTTTTCCTCTATTTTCGTTTTTTTCTTCTTCTATTTATAGAGCTAGGGTTTTATGTTTTATTTTTACTTTGATCCGAAAAATTTGAACTAAAACGGTTGTCAATTGCATTAGCTGTCAATTAACGTTGTAATGTTGATGTTCAAACACGTTTTGAGCGAAAAAATCGGAGATTTGAGGTTTTTTCGGAAGTGTAAAAAATGGATTTTTTTCAAACTTCAAGTCCGGATTTGAAATAGTTATAGTTTATGAAAACATGCAAATTATATATCAAAATGAAGTATTTCGTCTAGTTTCAAAATATGTATTTATTTTGCAAAAAACGGGTTTGGAAACGGTCAAAAATGGACTTGAAAACACCCCATCGGGTGACCAGAGGTAGGAGACGATGAACAATAACTTTTTTTTTTTTTTTTACGAATTTTGAAATTATTATACTATATTAATTATCCATTCATTATATTCATTTCTATTAAATTGATTTATTATTATTATTTTTTTTAATTTTCATTCCTAGCTTTAACATTTATAATTTGCAAAATTCAATTATTTTAATTATGTATATACTAAGCTAAGTATTTATTTTGACAAAAAGAATGTCAAAATGAGGTGCCTACAAGGGGTCAATCCGTGCTACTCCTAAAGTTTAGGAAGTATTTTTGCATTTTCCTCTTCATTTATTTTAACAACTATGCCTAGTTATGACCAATAACATAGTGTTAGGAATAATTACTGTCCTATAACGATGAGTAATTTTTTCTCTTACTTGTAGCGGTCACTAATATAATGGACTGAAGATAAAAAATAATAAGCACCAGGATTTAACATGAAAAACCTCAATTAGGAGAAAAATGATGGGATCGTAGCTCAAAAACTTCCACTATCAATAAATAATGAGTTTACAATATTTTTCTTTACGAGTGTAATTAATGGATAACTAATCTTTCAACACAATGGTGGATATAAAAAAAACCTCAAAACTATTCAATTGCGAAAACACAAAAATGCCTATTTGAATAACCGAGAAAGATTAACAATAAATGAAAATAATCACCTTACATTACTCTATGCTATGAATTCAACGAAAGAAGTTTCATCACAATTGGAATTTAATAGATCTTCCGATAAAATATGCTTTATATTTTATTTTCAATTCAAGTTTTCCCATAGTCATCGCCTGTCGCCTATTACATGTGTATGGGCATAGGATTTGTAAACCCCGAAACTTTTCATACAAATACAAGTAGATGGAAATATAAAAGTAGAAAATAGAATGTTAATATAGGACTTAACCAAGGCCTTAGAATTAAATCACAAGTAGTAATGAACCTATATATAGTTTCAAACCCTAAAATAAAGTTTTCTATATAGTATTAAATACTATAGTAATATTTCATAGTGGGTATCGAAAACTCAAGATATAAGAATAATCTAGTTAAGATTTTAAATACGATAAAGAGTAAATAACCAATTATGCTTATACTTAGAAAACGATAACTTAAAGATAAAACTGTTAGGGTTATAAATACACAGTAAAAACATAAACAATCTATAAATAATAATATAGACTCCAAATAAATATATGGATCACACCATTGTTTTAATTAGAGTACTTTTAAGTTATTAGAGATTGAAACAAAAATTGGCCTATTAAGTTTAGAAGACCGTAAGTAGGTGAGATCAAATCCTAAAAATAATTAATTGCATAAACTTTAAACCCAAAGTTGAAGTAAATAATAATTTAAAAGATTTAAAGAAACTTTGTATGAAATTTTAGAGACAAAACTCCCGAATAACTATCATATTTGTACCCGTTTAGCTTAATAAACTATCATAAAATTAAGATAGTTAACCAAATAAATATTATTATATAATTTACTCAAATTTCTAGTGCAACTTGGTGAAACTTATTGTTGGGATGTCCTAGATTTGTGGCAGTCGAAAAATGTAGAGATGAGTCAAATATGATGACAAAAGTCAAGAAAAATTTTAGTTAAACCAATGAAAACTTCGTACAAAGAAAATTCATTAAATGCATGAGAAATCATGCAAGGAAAGAAAGAATTCGGTGGGAAGAAAATTGCATCCAAGTTGCAGCTGCTACTCTTCCTCCCTCTATATAAGACAACTTAATTAGAATCAAACAAAACCAATTAAGAACACCAAAGCAACAACTTAAACCGCACAATAACAGTAACATCAACAACTCAAATTCGTCCCCCAATTAGCCCCATCAATCACCAACATAGTTAACAAATCCAAACATAACAAATCTAACTCCATTAGTAGACTTCAAGCTTGGGAAAGGAATAATAAGGTAAGGGCAATTTGTGTTAAATTAGTTTATATATAAAATTAGTCTAAACTATGGTTCTATTAACTTAGGTTCATATCAAGACTTTGGGGAGTTTAGCACCCTCAAATCTACTTAAACAAGGTAATACCTAGTCCTAAAGCTCCATTGATGTATTATGTTATATGAAGCTAGAAAGTAGATTAAATGATGATTACAAGAAGTAATATGTACTAATATATCACGTACAATACATGTAAAGTGTAAAAAAACACTTAGGAATAGTTTAAATGTAAGTATAATACACATATATTAAAAGAAAACTTAGTTTTGAATAATGAAAAATTAGAGAAGATGATGAACAGTGCCAGTACGCCCGCCTCCCAACGGTAAGTGCTTAATGCCGGCAGCGTACATGGGTAGATGGCAATATTGAGATGACTTACTTTAGAACAAAAGCTACGTAAAATTTATTTTTGTAAAATGAAAAACGCTGACAAATTTGAATTTCAGCGCCGGCAGCGTTGGAGCCGACGTACATTGTACACTGGCGGTCTTTGAAGTTAGTGTACACTAGAACATAAGACATGCAAAAATAAACAAATGTCGACATTGGGTATCAACGTCGGCAGCATTGGAGCCAACGTGCACGCATAATTTCCTTGTGTGAAACTTGTTTTGCACAAACAGATTATATATACTAATAAACATATATTATATCATATATAAACAAAAGCAGATTTTACTAAGTAAATAAATAATAATATAATAATAGGTTTAATATTTGAGAAGTATTAAACCGTAAAAACTATAGGAAAATATTGTTGTTATTAGCAACGATAATTGTTAAATATTTGTTTTATATAGATAAATATACAAGAATGGAAATATAAATAAGTTAAATTTATGAATAATGTGATATATAAAAATGACAAAATAATTATATAAAGTTGATTAAGAGAAATACGATGAAATTAAATAATAGGAAATAAATACTAGTTACCATAATAGGCTAACTAAAGAATGATATAAGGGTAACGATAAAAATGATAAAGTATCAAAATACTAAATACAAAATTCTATGACTACCCATTAAAAATATATATATATATATATATATCAAATAAGATCAAGAAAAGTAACATGAAAATAAAATATTAAATAATAATAATTGTTATCATAGGACCGTTAAAGGATCAATATAGTAATAGAAACAAAACCAAATACCAAAATAGGACACTTAGACGCTCATAGGAGTCTAGTTATATAATATGTTTTATTGATGAATATTTTTATTCATCCAGGTGATTTTGATACTATAGAGAATTTTCCAGCTGACTATTACGATTTGCCAATATGAGCAGGTGAGTAACTCAGATCTATTATACTGTTTAGGCTTGTAATTAGTAGCATACGTAATGCAAAGATAATAATACAGTTGTTGTGAAAAGCTTGATGAGAATGAATTTTGATTTGAGCTGATTGCTTGTGATGCCAAAATGAGTTAATGAAAGAGATAATACTATTGATGATGATTACTGTGTATAATGTATGATCACCAAGAATCTGAATAAGAATTATTGACTTATTAAATAACATGGTCATGTATTGCACGTACTACATTATTGCATATACAAAAAGGGATTAATATTTCGGTTCTCTGTTAATGCTTAGTTTTTCTAAAGTGTTAGTTCTTCTAAGTTTTTTTTTTTTGTTTCGTCGGTTCCACGGGAACTAACTAGCAACAAGGAACGCTGCCCATAGTATCGCTTTAAAATGATTAATACTTAGGGAGCTTCTAAGGATCGATATAGGAAATGGTCAGTTAAAATATCCTTACTAAAAGCGATAATCCTAAGATGAGGAATCACTGATTTTCCTGTAAACTTAGTCTCTCCTGGGCAGGTAGGTCATAAAGTAATTGTTCTTCAACCTTAAAAAGAGAGCATAAATCTTTTTCCTGTTTGGATTTCTAGATCATCTAAGCTTGTATTTAAGCATATGTTTGATTGATTGCATCATATATGATTTCTTAATAAACTTATTTGATACATAATATATCTGGCTATTCATTCAGTCCATGGTTTTGCTCACACTCCTCAAGACATTTCATCTTTTCTCTATGACCATGGCTAGTTACATCTAGGAGTATGGCCCGATAAGAGTTTAGGAGCTGGGTGCTCATGGGTCAATTGAGATAAGTTATTTTCTATTATTCCTAGTATAGATTAATTAGTATATGGATTATTAATTATGCATTTGAAGATTTATAGAAAGATTATATGGTTTGTAATATCTTTATGATGTTCTCTACTTGTGATGACAGTTATTTACTAATTTATGTCTTACATGTATTTATCATTTCTTAACCAAGCAACTAAAAGATCCTATTGTTTTGAAAATTGTCACTCTCCGAAGGTTAACTAGTAATGGTACTCAAGTGTGGCTTGTAAACTATTACTAAGGTACCCTCAGGCCGTGACAAGATTGCCTTTTCCTTTTACCGTGCCGCCAATCAATGCATGAAGTTTAATTTAGGCTGAAGCTTTTTGATTATGTAATCCAATCCATAGCCACAATTTTTTCGTCTCTTCTCAATTTGAAAATTACTTTTAAATTGTTGTAAGCCCGCCATTCTAAAAAATATGAGAGATACCTTCTTACCCTTTTCCTTTTCAATATATAGATATATACATTATATATATTATAAAGATTATCATATATCTTTTAATGATATACTAGGTTTTTATTATTATATGCTACGGGTTGATACAAGTTAGACCCAAAGCCTAATGAACCAAAGCCCAATAAACACCCCCTCCAACTCATATGGGGGTTTCCGTCACACTAGTTATCTATCTGCAATGAATAAGCTTATCAGTAGAGCTTTAGTCATCATGTTTGAACCATTGTTATTAGTGTGGATCTTTCAAGAGCTTCGCTTCTAATACATCTTGAATCCAATGATATCTAACATCAATATGTTTCCATCTTGAATGAAAAGTTCGATTCTTACTTAGATGTATAGCACTCTGGTTGTCACAATACAATTTTAAATCTTTCTACTCTTGGCCCAACTCTTCCAAAATTTCTTCATCTGCAATACTTCCTTGCAAGCTTTCATTACAGCAATACTCTACTTCTATGGTAGATTATGCAACATACTTCTGTAATTTGGACTGCCATGAGACCGCTTCCCCTGCATGAGTAATCAGATAACCTAAAGTTGACTTCCTAGAATTAATATCTCCTACCATATCAACATCTGTAAACCTTTTCAATATCGGTTTACAACCACCAAACTGCAAACTTAAGTTAGAAGTGCCCTGAGATACCTGAGAATCCATTTAATTACTGTCCATTGCTCTTTTCTTAGATTCGAGAGATAAAGACAAACAACACCGATAGCATGAGCAGTATCTGGTCTAGAGCACACCATAGCATCATTAAACTACAAAGAGCTAAAGCATAGGTATCTTCTTCATGTCTTCTTTGTCTTCCTCAATTTTAGGATACTATTGAGAATTAAGTTTAAAGTGACCTATAAGTGGAGAACATATAGATTTTGCGTTGCTCATATTGAATCTCTCTAATACCCTTTCTAGGTATCTCTCTTGTGATAACTACAATTTCTTGCTCTTCTTATCATAAATAATTCTCATACCAAGAATCTGGGACGGGGGTCCTAGGTCTTTCATGGCAAAAGACTTGCTCAATGCCTTTTTAAGATCTTGAATTTGCTTAGTGTCATGGCTAACAATCAACGATCATCCACATATAATAAAAAAATGAACTTACAACTGCTGAATTTCTTTATAAAGACACAATGGTCTGATGCAGTCCTGGTATATCCTTGGTCAATCATGAAGGAATCAAACTTCTTATACCACTTTCTTAGAGCTTGTTTAAAGCCATACAAGCTCTTCTTCAATTTTCATACAATATGCTCCTTCCCCTTAACACTTAACCCCTCTGGCTGCTCCATATAAATCTATTCCTCCATGTCACCATGAAGGAATGTTGTCTTTACATCTAGTTGTTCAATCTCCAAGTTCAAACTGGCAGTAATCCTAAGTAAAACTTGAATGGAAGACATCTTCACCACTTGTGCGAAAATCTCATCAAAGTCAATACCTTTCTTTTGATTAAACCCCTTCACAACCAATCTTGCTTTATACCTTGGTTGTGAGCTGTTTTCTTCAATCTTCAATCTATATGCCCATTTAATCTTTAATGGTCGCTTGCTCTTTTGACAATTCCACCAAATCGTATGTATGATTCTCACACAAGGATTTCATCTCATCTGCATTGCTTTTACCCATTCCTTTTTTGCTCATGTAATATAGCCTTCTGATAACATTTTAGCTCTCCCCTATTTGTTAGCATCACATTCTCTTCTATATTATATCTTGTGGATGGTCTTCTCTCTCTTGTAGACCTTCTCAATTTAATATGTTAATCAAGCTCTTGGGATGTCTCATCATCTTCAACCGAGTCTTGCACATCTCTCCCATCATTATTGGGATCTTCAAGAAAGGGCACTAGGTCTACATTGATTGGGATCTCGTCTAGGGATTTAGACTTTTCTAGCTTTTCTATATCTTCAATAACTCGATCTTTTAGAAATAACACATCTCTACTTCTCATAATTTTCTTTTCTACTAGATCCCATAACCCATATCTATACTTATTGTGCATAACCTAGAAAAATACACTGCTTTAAATTTGCATCAAGTTTCGTTCTTTCATCTTTGGGAATATATATAAATGCTTGCACCCAAACACTTGTAAGTGATCACAGGATATACTTTTACCTGTCCATACTCTCTCTGGATATCACCATCCAGAGCATAAGGGGGAGATAAGCTAATTAAATCAACTATTGTCCTTACAGCTTCTCCCCAGAATCATTTATGTAACTTGACATGAGATAACATGTACTTTACTCTCTTTACAATAGTGCGATTCATCTTTATTTGCAATGCCACTTTGCTATAGGGTCTTTGGAACTGTCTTCTCAAGTTTAATTCCATGGACTCTACAATATTCTTCTGAAGGACCTTTATATTCACCACCATTAATTTCTTGGACACATTTCAACTATCTTCTTATTTCTATTTCAATTCTAGAATGAAATTGCTTAAACACATCCAAAACTTGATATTTAGATTTCAAAGCAAAGGTCCACGACTTTCTAGAGTGATCATCAATAAATATCACAAAATGAAGAGATCACCTAATGTTCTATCTTTCATGTAACACACATTTGTATGGACGAGATCAAGTATATGAGATCTCCTAGCAAGTAGATTTTTATGAAATGTAACTCTATATTGTTTTCCAGTAACACATTCAGTGCAGGTTTTTAGTGGCGTACCTTTCACATCAAGTAAAAGTTGCTTCTTGACAGGTATTTGTAGTCCCTTTTCACTCATGTAACCAAACTATTTGTGCCAAAGTTCCATTGATGACTCATCAATCATGTTCATCTCTCCTTTACTTAGTGTAGCGGATATTAAGTAAAGGGTATTGTGTTTCTTTTCTTTATCCACTATGAGAGAGTCATTAGTGATATTCCATTTACCTTCACCAAAATAGCTACTATATCCCCATCATCTAATTTTTCTACAGGTTTTAGTTTTTGGTGAATATCTGAAACATGTCTACACATCTTTGAGGATGAGTCTACAACTAGTATTAGTCTTCAAAATAATATTTCTAATGCCAACAATTTTGGATATACCATCATTTCCCATCCTAACATTACCATAATCACCAATAGTGTAGGTTGAGAAGAATACACCATGTGATGTCACATAAAAGGAGGCAGCGGAGTCAATAACCCAGTCACTATCGTGACATGCAAGACTAACACAATCATCATCACATGCAACAACAATCTCACCATTTGCTGTTATAGCAATTGTCTCATCACCTTTTCCATCACCTTTACCTTTCGCTTACACCCTCTTCCATATTTTACATCCTCGTTTCAGATGTCTTGGCTTGTTACAATGATAACACTTAATATTTCTTCTTCTTGATTTGGGTCTTCCCTTAGATTTGTCAGATCTATCAAATAAGCCTCTAGTTTAGCTTCTACCACATCTTTCTTGTTTATCAGTAACTAGTGCCCGATTGTCAAAACTTGCACCAAGTTCTTCTTCTTCTAGCTTCTTCATTCATCAACCTGTCTTTCACCATTGCAATAGTGAGCTTTCCTTCTGAAGTAGAATTACTAACTAACACCACAAGTGTCTTCCAACTATCAGGTAGTGAACTCAATAACAAAAGTGCTTGTATCTCATCATCAAGCACAAGTTTCATAGTAGATAGCTGATTCACAAGACCTTGAAAATTATTCAAGTTCTTTGTCATATTGGATCCATCTTTATACTTCAATTTCACCACTCTCCTAGCTAATGAGGTTTTATTCAAGGCAATTTGTCTCTCATATATGGACTCCAATTTCTTCTATAAAGTATCGACTCTAGTTTCCTAAGCAACATGATGATACGCACTATGATTAACCCATTGTCAGATATATCCGATAGTTTTTCTATGCATAATTGCCCAATCTTTGTTAGATCTATCTTTTAGCTTTGTATTATCACTACCCAAAGGCACATACAGATCTTTACAATATAAAAGATCTTCCATCATTGATTTTTGGATTGAATAATTTAAATAATTTAACTTTGTCATAGTACATAATGATTCTGCCATACTTGCAAAACAAGAAATAATATATATATATATATATTTAAACTTTGCTCTGATACAACTTGTTAGGAAAAATTAATATCCTATAATGAAAATATAATTTTTCCTCTTACCTATAGCGATCATCAATATAATAAAATGAATATAAAATAATAATAAAAACCATGATTTAACATGGAAAACCCTAATTAGGGAAAAATCACAGGACAACAGCGCAAAAACTTCCACTATCAACAAATAATGGGTTTACAATGTTTTACTTCACTATTATAACTATCGTATAATTAATCCTTCACCACAACGTGGATATTAAAAAATCTCAAAACTATTCAATTCGCAAAAATGTGAAAAATGCCTATTCAACCTGGAAAACTGAGAAATAATTACCTTGCACTCTCCATGACATGAATTTAACGAAAAAAGTTTTGTCGCAATCAGGATTTAATAGACCTTCAGATTATAGATCCAAAGTTGCTTTAATAGTTGATTTTATTTTCAATTCGAGTTTCTCCATAGTCGTCCCTATTGCCTATTGCATGTGTATGGGTATGGGATTGCCTTTTTCCTTTTACCGTGCTGACAATCAATACATGAAGTTTAATTTGGGCTTTAGCTTATCGATTCCGTAATATAATCCATCGCTGTAAGTTTTTCGTCTCTTCTCAATTTGCAAATTATCTTTAAATTGTCACAAGTCCGTCGTTCTCCATAATATGAGAGATACCCTCTTATCCTTTTCCTTTTTAATATATATATATATATATATAAATTAAATATTATCATATATCTTTTAAAGATATAATATATCTTTTAAAAGATATATTAGGGTTTTATTATTATACGTTGTGGGCCCTCATGGGTTAGAACCAAAGCTCAACTCATAGCACACCTTGAGTCACTAAGTTGCTCTCCTTGACTCACTTTCCTCCGATTCTCTATACCTTAGACTTCATACAACCTTTATAAAGTAGTAAGTACAAGGAACAATTCGTCACATTGCCAATATGTGCTTTACTACCATAGCCAATTAAATACTAAGATCATCTAATGATCAACATCTATGATGGATACACCGAGAGTTAGAATCAAGTTAAGTTAAGTCAAGATGGTTTGGTACTAAGCTTAAGCTTAACTTCAATTTTTAAAGTTCTAGTAGTGAAGGTTGGTTCAAGGTCGATTGATCTTAAAGGTTTAAATTCGAGCTTGACTTGAAGTAGCACTATACAAACTTAAGTTTGTCTCCATTAAGATCAATTAGGCTTGAATTATTAAAAACATTTTTTTAATTTCAATTGAATAATATTTAAATGTGATTCTAATTTGGTTAATGTTAATACTTCAATCGAGTTTGATTAGGCTTAAAAACTTATTAAGCTAAACATTATGAAACTTGATGTCAACTCGATAAAGTATTTGAGTGCCTTAAGCTTAAGATCAATTAGACTATTTTTCAGTCAAATTTAAATGAAATTGAAATAAGGTCAAACTTTTTATGAATTGACTTAATTTGTTTATACCACTAAATACAGTAAGAATTATCATCCCTTGCATCATGAAGAAGTTACTGAGCGTTACTCACATCCATGACCATTAGTATGTCATAGTAGTTGACTCAATTCATTAAACCAAGAAATTAAACATTACTGCACAACTTTGATACATACCACATACACTATGCAGTATGCATATTAACCTGTTATAGGATTTACTTAAAATCGATGTACAAACAATCTTTTCCTGCTCAATTTGCATGTAAAAAAAAAAAAAAAGGAAAGTCGCGGGAAAATATAAAAACAAAATACATTTTATTATTTACTCCACCAAAGTGTCCTCCATGGTTTTTGAAGTAAGGATACTTTTATAGTCTTGTGAACTTCTTTCATCTCCTTCTGAGGCTTTTGGTGATTGAAAAAACTCCATTGCAAATACTTGTAAGTATTTATCTTTTCTATGAAGAATTTGAGAGAGAGAGAGAGAGAGAGAGAGACATGCAAAAAGAAAAGAGAGAGACTGAAACAAAAGTACAACACAAAGAACAGAGAGAAAATGAAATTGGAGCAACAGAGAAAATGAATGGATGTCTCCGAAAAGACCTCTTCAAACCCCCCTTAATCCTCCTTTCTCTCCGTAGCAGAGAGTCCATGCCTCGTCACGAGGGGTTAATTGTCGATCGCTGCGCTTCGTTTGCTTATGCTGCCTGTAGTCACTTTTTTAAGTTTTAGTCTTTGCTTTCTCTATCCCTCATAGTCTTTTCCCACAGTACCCGATTATAGCCAAACTCAACCTTTTTCAAACCCTGTTGCTGTTGACTCTTTTCCTTAAAATAATAATTGCCGTTCTTTTCCCGCCAAACCCTAGACCGCCTTTGTCTTTTACAAAAAATAACAGAACACCTTTCACCGTCTCTCTAATCCCTTTTCAAGAACCGCCTCCACCAAAAATAGCCTATCCTTCCAAACCCTTTTCAAAGAACTGCCTACAGTGCTTTACTCATTTGTTGACGCCATCTTTCGAACCAAACACAGTCTTTTATCACATCTTCTTGTTAATACACTTGGTTTTATCGTTGTAATAACTGGTTTGTAGAAAGTTAGCTTTAATGGGTATCCATATCCTAGCTACAGCTCCTTTTACTCACTCAGGTGGCCTCTCTCCAACTCTTTTATCTTTACTTTACAGTTTTATTTAGCCCTTTTATAGACTTCCTCTGCTAACTTGGTTTTTTGAACTATCTTCTTTTGTTGAGCTGCCCCCTTGTTCTTGATTTGTCCCCCTTCTTTTCCTTGCTTTATTGGTTGCCTTCTTTATTCTTTAGTGCCTTTATTTCAAATGGCTGAGGTGAACAGTTCTGCTTCCTACTCCCATGCCAGTATCACTGTTGAAGAAAACCAAGTAGCTCTCCAGCTTGATACCGAAGAACTAGTTCATTCCCAGCGGAAAGCAGTCCTAGTATGCCGCATTATCTCAGACAAAATAGAGAACAAGGTGGTAGTGGCATCTGTCTTGAAGAAGATGTGGAAACCTTATAGTAGATACGAGATTGTTATGTCCAAGATAAATATGCATGTAAGTACTTTCAATGACAAGCAGGCCATTCTCAAGATTATGCGAGATGGTCCTTAGGCTTGCATGGGAAAACTATTGGTTATGAACATGTAGGAAACACATCATAACTGTTGCATAACAAATGCCCGATGTGGGTTCTAATACATTGTTTGAAGTTAGACCAAGTGATTGATAACAATGCGGTCAAGATTGGAGAGGCTATAGGAGAAGTTTTGGAGCATGAACTAGTCCAACTCAAGGGAGGTGCTTTAAGGGGTTTCCTTCGTGTAAGGGTTAACTTGGACTGGACAATTCTGATCAAGACTGGCATGTGAGTAATCCGAAACAGAGCTAATATATATTTCATACATTTCAAATATGAGAAGCTTCCAGATATTTGCTTTAAATGTGGTTGTTTTGGACACTCTATAACTAGTTGTGAAGTTGAAAGCAGTGAACAATCCTTGGGTTCTTAGCTAAGAGCTCCATCTGTTAAATCGCGTACTGAGGGGGAAGGTTCCCCAAGCTTTAACTCTCCATCACAATCCTCATCCATGGATGCTAAATCAGGGGATTCATCACCACTTCTCAACCTACCATCCTTTATTCACAACACTAGAATGCTTAATCTAGATACTCCAAACACAGTCAGCCTTAGAGCAAAAAACCTCTCCAACCATACATTCCCGCACCTCTCAGGAAGCCCCCCTAATCCCAATCCCTTATATTTACTCACTCCCGAATGGTCTCACATAGTACACCAAACCAGCCTCTGATGTCAACCGAAACTTCTCATGATGACCAAATGTAGAAGGAGCAAGAGGTCACGAGTCCCATTAAATCAGACTCTGCTTCACATCTACCAATTAGCTAGAAACAGCAAGACAGAACTATAAAATCTAGCAAATCACCTGCGCTTGCCCCTTCACAAATAGCTTCCCCCATAATCACTAAATCTACCAGTTCCTACTATGTAGAATTTTCAGACTCCTTAGCCCCCACACCAAACCCATAAACCTTAGCCTTTTCATCCTAATCTAACCTAATTATAGCCTTGATAACCTTAGCCATCAAGAGATCCATGGATGATGAGATGATGGGACATTTTAAAAGGTTGAAGTTTGAAGTGAATACTCAAGTGAAGAAATCCCCCATGAAGATTTCCCAAAGCAGGAGGGGAAGAAAGCTAAAAAAGCAAATAACTAAGCTCACAATTACTGATCCTTCATCCTATCCAGAGGATACAACACAAGGAAGATTGGTATCGGTGCCAATTACTTACCAACAGTCTCTTCATAATGGCTATGGTGGCTGGCCAGAATTACCTACATGAGAGCCATGATTATCATTAGCTAGAACTATGAAGGATTGGGGCCCTCTTTGATAGTTCAACATCTTAAGGGCCTCATACGAAGACATAATCTAAGTATCGTGTTTCTTATGGAAACAAAGAACGATTCAAGGAGGTCGTCTGTTGTGAGAAAGAGGTTAAAATTCGATAATGAATTCTATGTGCCCCTAAGCAGCTCGGGTGGTTTAGCTTTATGGTTGACGGATGATGTCTAGATTAAATTACATCATTATGATAGAAATCGCATCAGCTCGTTGGTTTCTTTAGTTGATGGTTCTCTTTTTGCCAACATCTCATGGATCTATGCGGATCCAAACCCACACAAATGCCAATTTTTATGGAGACAAATTGAGAAATCCAACATTTCTTTTTCTTCCTTACCTTGGCTATGTGTTGGAGATTTTAATGATGTTTTATTTAGCCAATTTAAATGATCTGGGCTATCAAGGCCAGTGGTTCACCTGGTCAAATAGAAGAAAGGAAGGCTGGTTGGTGCTTGAGAGGATTGACAAGGCTATGGGTTCTTAGGAGTGGCTTGAGAAGTATCCCAATACATAGGTTATCCACAACGAGCTTGTTGGTTCTGACCACTCAGCCCTAGTTATAGACACGCACTTCTCAGATGGGAAGTGCAATAGGAAGTTTAAATTTGAACATTTGAGGACTACCTCAAGCGAGTGTAGGGAAGTGATCAAAGAGGCGTTGGAAGTTCAAAGCCCAAGTAGTTACCATTATCCTTGGGTTTCAAGCTAAAGAAGTGCATATTGAAGCTAAAACAATGGTGCAAGGTAGCCTTCCCCAACGATATGAGTGAGATTTTAGACTACAAAAGGAGCCGATGGAGAATCAAAAGAAGGTTCTAAATATGGACAGTGCATTAGAGCAATCCTTATTGTGTCAACTTAGTCAAATGAGGGAAAGGGAGGAACTATATTAGACAAAGATCAAGGATTAGCTGGTTGAAGGATAGAGATTGGAATACAAAACTTTTTCATCAGTCCACTATCATGCGTAGACAAAGGAATAAAATACTACGGTTGAAAGGAGAAGATGGTAGATGGATAGAGAATGAAGAAACCATAATAAGGACCTTTCAAGACTACTATTGTAATTTGCTTAGATCTGATGGGGAGAGATCATGAACAATGTGTTGGATTTGGTTCCTCCTCTTATCACAACAGATATGAATCTTTTCTGGGTAAGCCAATCTCCATAGAAGAAATCAAAGCTGTGGCTCACCAACTTAGTGCCTTGAAAGCACTCGGGCCAGATGGCAAGATGGCTTTTATGGTATCTTTTATCAGTGATATTGGAATATAGGTAGTTGTGCAGTGGATACTGTTACATCCTTTTTTAACACAGGTACTCTTCCTTCCTCTGTCAACTGAACTGAAATTGTGTTGATACCAAAAGTTTTCTCCCTACAAGAAGTCGGGCACTTCCGCCTAATCATTTTATGCAATTCATCTATAAAATAATTTCTAAAGTAATAGTTAATAGATTAAAACCTTACCTTCATGAAATTGTTTTAGAGTATCAAAGTGCTTTTGTTCCGATTCGAGTCATACATGATAATATCTTAATAACCCATGAAGCTTTCCATTTTCTAAAACCCAAGGGTCATTGCAACAAAACCTATTGTGGTTTGAAGTTAGACATAAACAAAGCCTTTGACAGAGTGGAATGAGACTTTTTGAGAGGTGTCATGGAAAAACTTGGCTTTTGTGACATATGGATCAAATGGGTAATGAAGTGTGTCACTTAGGTGTCCTATTGCTTATTCATCAACAACAAAGTGGCAGGTTATGTGAGACCTTCTAGAGGCCGTAGACAAGGAGGCCCGCTGTTACCTCCCAAAGGGTACCCTAAACGTAACAGTTCATCGCATACTATACGAGACTTAGGAATCACTACCACAGTCATTCAGAAGTCTAGTATTAGATGCAAGGCGTTCCCTTACGACAATAGAATACTTGAGCAATTGGAGATAGATAGTTTAATTTAATAGAAAATGCATAAAAAATATAAGCCACAGATATTCAGGATCATATACAAAAACTAAGGAGCATTCCCCCGCAAAAGAATAACAAGTCCAGGTAATAGTTTTTGACATCAACTCAAGCATTTAAGGTTTCCTATGAAAGTCTATACAAAAGCTAAACATAAACTTCCAAGGGAAACTCCTATTCTTGCTTCACCTGAGTTGGTTAATTCTTGGGTCGCAACCATAGGCTGTGGGGGTATAAGCTATGCTAGCTTAGTAAATAAATACTTTTAGAATATATATATCCAATAATTTCATACAATCAAGTTAATTTAAGCATCCATACGAAATGCAACAACAACATGGGCATACAAGACATATGATCAACTGGAAATCATATGTTGAATGGATTTTCGCCCTCCATTCGGGGTTAGCAGATTAACGAATCTTGCGGTACTACTTTGAATTTATTGTTTCATTTTATGGTTCATTTATGGTTCATAGGCAACCCATTAATTATACCGTTTTATGGATTATAGGTAACCCATTTCGTTCATACCATTTATGGATCACGGGTAACCAACATGATTAAATGCACCATCCCCAACATGAAGTGATTATGTCCATGTTACTTGTTAATCTGAGTAATCATTAATACAATTTCATAGGTAGCCAAGCAATTCGCCATGGCATATGGACATCCATTAATTAATCACTCAGTTTCGATATACTTAACACATCTTTCTCAATACATCAAGAAAACATACATAATCCCATAATCGCCCATCATGCATTTCCATTGTTATCTTTGCCTAACACTCTAATGCAACTACGAATTACAAGCATAATACAGAATCATAAATAGGAAGTATGACTCACTCGGCCATGGTCTTCGGTCTTTAATCGTAATAGTCCGAG